>CM038640.1:31433533-31508533 GCA_021554675.1 Leuciscus idus | reverse complement strand
CACACGCACAAACACACACACACTCGCACTCACTCACAGACTCACACACACATACTCACGCGCACACACACACACACACACACACACACACGCACACGCACAAACACACACACACGCACACACAGACTCACACACACATACTCACGCGCACACTCACGCGCACACACACACACACACACACACGCTTGCACGCACGCACACAAACACACACACACACTCGCACTCACTCACAGACTCACGCACACACAGACTCTCACACACACTCACGCGCACACTCACGCGCACACTCACTCATTCACACTCACACGCACACTCACTCACTCACACACACACACACACACACACACGCGCACACACACACGCACGCACACAAACACACACACACTCGCACTCACTCACAGACTCACACACGCACACACAGACTCACACACACACACTCACGCGCACACTCACGCGCACACTCACACTCACTCACTCACACGCACACGCTTGCACGCACGCACACAAACACTCGCACTTACTCACAGACTCACACACGCACACACAGACTCACACACACACACTCACGCGCACACTCACGCGCACACTCACACTCACACTCACACGCACACGCACACTCACACGCACACTCACACGCACACTCACACTCACTCACTCACACTCACTCACACTCACTCACACTCACTCACTCACCACTCACACAAC
The DNA here is from genome assembly GCA_021554675.1 of Leuciscus idus. NCBI lineage: Eukaryota > Metazoa > Chordata > Actinopteri > Cypriniformes > Leuciscidae > Leuciscus > Leuciscus idus. The sequence goes on along the minus strand of CM038640.1, from coordinate 31,507,828 downwards.
ACACACTCACTCACGCACACACTCACATTCACTCACTCACACACCCACACAAACTCACATACAAACACAAACACCCACACACCCACACACTCACACGCACTCACACACCCTCAAACAATCACATACAAACACACACACCCACTCACACCATAACACACACTCACTCTCACACACACAAACTCACATACAAACACAAACACCCACACACCCACACTCACACTCACACACATGCACACTCACACACTCACTCACACACACTCACACACTCACTCACAGCAGTGTTAGTGGGGCATCAGAGAGTGAGAGAGATGAAGGAGTAAAAATAACCTGATCCCCCGAGACTTTTACCACACCCTCATTTAAGATGTAGAGAGAGAGAGAGAGAGAGAGAGAGAGAGAGTGGACTTCACACACACCTCAACACACACACACCCCTACAACACACAGAGCCGCCGGAGACTAGCGCTCCAACACATTCATAACTCATGACGAGAGCTTTAAAAATGAAACATTCAAGTTAAATATAAAGACTTTGACCAAATATAATTTACATCACTGTCGTTTGGTGGCGCTAAGATTTTTAAAATGTTTTTGATAGAGTTTATTCAATCGAAAATACAGTATGGTAGTATATATATATATATATATGAGTAAAATAAAATAAAATGCTTATTAAATGCATTAAAGGGGTCATACCCTCTTTTTGATGTATATATATATATATAGTTGTGTGTGGTATGACCCCTTTAATGCATTTAATAAGCATTTTATTTTATACAAAATAGAAAATTTGTATACAAGTCTGTATATATATATACAGTAAATTCTGCTTTGTATACAAATGTTCTATTTTCCAACATTTTCCTATTGCAGACAGACGCCACTGTGCAGTTTTGAGTTTTCTTTCATGCCAGGATATTATTCTGCCAAAAAAGAAAAGACAATAATTGCACAGTTTTGTCAGAATGAAAATACGACCCACATCAGGTTCTTCAGACTGTGATCACTTTCATTCAACACTCAGAGTTAGAGAATAGAGTTGAAAACGCATTGTTTGAGTGATGTGTTTCAGCTCGTGTGACGGTACTGAGGGTACTGACCTTCCCCCACAATCCCAAGAACCTCAAACCTGTGCATCACATCACTGGAGGCCGGCTCCTCATCCACTCAAACGGCCCGCGCGGTCGCCGTGGTTACGGGCTGGCATGGGGCGGCCTGCTGTGGAATCATGGGATGGACCGGATCACCGAGAGACTCTGAGCATGATGATGTCTGTCAGCACACACACCTGAGGAAACACACAAGACAGATGTTCAAACCCCACGGAGATCATCAAGGGTGTGTGTGAAAAATATCACATAGCTGCCAATACCATTAAAGGTACAATATGTAAGAATTTTGTAATAAAATATCCAGAAATCACTTGCACAGTGTGATATATTTCCTGCAGTTGTGTACTTACAATATCCCAAAAGTTCCCAAAGATTTTTAATTTCAGACAAATTCCAATTTTAAATAATTGGCCGTCCCGGAAAACCTGTTCACTTGTCGCCTGTCACTGACGTAATATCCGCGTTATCCCTGGTTTCCGCTCAAGTACTGCCATAGTAACCATGACGACAGACGTAGACAACTGTGCATAATGAGTGTAGTGCGTAACCTCTGGCTGCACGCTGTTGTTGTTTCGCTCAAACATTATGGACCATGGCAAGCAGACTTTGGGAAAAAGGAGAACTAAAACGAGGATCAATATCAGCGACTAACTTGGACTTGACAGCGCTTCACGAGTCACGACTTCACAGAGACGCAGCTCTTGTATGTACTTTATTAAACAGGTGAGCAAATGTACATAAAACTAATCAATGTTTTATAGCTCAACATGATGAAATGTTAGAATATGATCAGTGTGTTATTCTAATGTTGATCTAGCTCACTGCTAGTCTCATACAGACAAACTAACACATAGAATAACATTATAACTTTAACACACTCAAATGCAGTTTAGTGTGATAGTGTAGAGCGAGTGTAACAGCGCTGCGTTACCTCACAAGCTTCATTCGTCTAATACACGTCTAATACACTGTGTGAGCACTAATACAGCACTTGCGTTTGGTAGAATGAAATCTCCATTCCTTTATATCCGTGGGACTCGCGTGTGGCGCTGATATCATGATAAAAACATCAGTGTATTCACTCATCCATAAACATTATTAGATCCTTCAGCTTGACGACAAGTTCCATAATTCCGCAGGAAAATTTGCGTCATCAATTTACGCCCTTGTAATTGTGAGGTAAGCGACCCCTAGCGGCGAAAAAAAATACATATTGTACCTTTAATAAATAAATTAATAAATATTGCACAAAATATCAAATTTCTGACACCTATTAGAAAATAACTAATTATATAAATATTTTTGGAAATATCTAACGATACAAATCGAATAAATAAATGAAATATTGCCAGAAATATAAAATATCTGTCAATACTGATAATTGCATAAGTAAATAAATAAATAAATAAATAAACAAATAGGCAAACAAATAAATAAATATTTCCATAAATATGAAATATTTGACAATACCAATTACATTAATGTATAAAATACTGCTAAAAATATAAAATATCTGTCATTACCGATAATTACATAAGTAAATAGATGAATAAATATTTTGGAAATATCTGACAATACCAATTACATAAATGTATAAAAATAAATAAATATTTTGGAAATATCTGACAATACCAATTACATAAATGTATAAAAATAAATAAATATTTTGGAAAAATCTGACAATACCAATTACATAAATGTATAAAAATATTGCTAGAAATATGTAATTATTGGTACTGACAGATATTTTATAAGTAAACAAATAAATAAACAAATAAAGCAAAAACATAATTACCGGAAATATAAAATATCTGTCAATACCGATAATTAGATAAATAAATAAATAAATAAACAAGCAAGCAAACAAACAAACAAATAATTAAATATTACCGGAAACATCAAATATCTGACAATACAGAAATATAAAATATCTGTCAATACCAATAATTACACAAGTAAAGAAATAAGCAAACAAACAAATAAATAGGTCTAAATATTGCCAGAAATATCAAATATCTGACAATACCAATTAAATAAATATATAATATATTACCAGAGAAATATCAAAATATCTGTACATGCCGATAATTACATAAGTAAATAAATAAACAAATTATCAAACAAACAAACAAATAAATATGGCCGGAAATATCAAATATCTGTCAATATGATAATTACATAATTAATTAATTAATTAATTAATTAAATATTACCGGGAAAATCAAATATCGGACAATACCGATAATTACATAAATAAAAATAAAAAAACAAGCAAACAAACAAATAAACAAATAAATAAATAAAGCCGGAAATATCAAATATCTGTCAATATGATAATTAATTAATTAATTAATTAATTAATTAAATAAAAACAAGCAAACAAACAAATAAACAAAAAAATATATAAATAAAGCTGGAAATGTCAAATATCTGACAATACCGATTAAATAAATACATAAAATATCTGCATAGATAGATAGATAGATAGATAGATACTATAGATAGATAGATAGATAGATACTATAGATAGATAGATAGATAGATAGATACTATAGATAGATAGATAGATAGATTATAGATAGATACTATAGATAGATAGATCGATAGATACTATAGATAGATAGATAGATAGATAGATTATCGGTTCAACAATGCAGACTCTTAGCAAACATCTTTACTGGGATCCAGTAAACCAGCATCTGCTGTCCAAATCAAACCTGACCAAATGGTTTCAAAGATGTATCGCTATGTGGTTGCTAGGTGGTTGCTATGTGATTGTTTACCAGTTTCACCAAATGCTCTCCAAAACAAAACAACGAATCCTAAACCAACATCAGCACAATCTTATTTCATCTCGAAAAGGAGCAAATGTTTCCTCAGAGCCGGTTTGTTCTGTTTCATGTGTGGCGGCAGAGTTAAGTATTTGTGCGCGTGTGGGTCACAGATAATTAGGATGCGGCTATAAATAGTGCATGGCAGAAGCATATTCAGAGCCATTAAAGAACGACACGCTGAACTGAAGGAGAACGAGACTCGACGTGTCCAGAACACACTGAGAATCAAAAACACCTGCGATTACAGGGACATCATGTAAGAAGGTCAACTAGACGGCATGCTAGTGTTCTCTATAGAGAGAGTCCATATCGCCTGATAAATATCAAGTATATTCCAAGAGATTGTAAAACAAAGAAATAAAAAATACCTGAAATATCATTATTGTAAAATATTGCCGATTTTTTATTTTTTTTACCGATACAGATTATTAGCATTTAATATATGCCCAATAACTGATATGCAGAATTTATATTTGTGCATTAATGGTTTTTAAATACGTATCTGAAATGCAGCGCCCGTACGTGTATTTCTATCATTATACAGTACAAGAGCGCCATCTAGAGGCCAAATAAACCCATCACTGACGCCTCGTGGAGTTTGTTTTGACACGCGAGGCTGCGCTGCACTACAGATACGGATTTAAAACAGACGATATGTCATACAGTACACTACCGTACGTGTATTTCTATCATTATACAGAACAAGAGCGCCATCTAGAGGCCAAATAAAACCATCACTGACGACTCGTGGAGTTTGTTTTGACACGTGAGGCTGAGCTGCACTTCAGATACGGATTTAAAACAGACGATATGTTATACAGTACATTACTGTACGTGTTTCATATCATTATACAGTACGAGAGCGCCATCTAGAGGCCAAATAAAACCATCACTGACGTCTCATGGAGTTTGTTTTGACACGTGAGGCTGAGCTGCACTTCAGATACGTATTTAAAACAGACGATATGTTATACAGTACATTACTGTACGTGTTTCATATCATTATACAGTACGAGAGCGCCATCTAGAGGCCAAATAAACCCATCACTGACGCCTCATGGAGTTTGTTTTGACACGCGAGGCTGCGCTGCACTTCAGATACGGATTTAAAACAGACAGTAGGTTATACAGTACATTACTGTATGTGTTTCATATCATTATACAGTACGAGAGCGCCATCTAGAGGCCAAATAAAACCATCACTGACGCCTCATGGAGTTTGTTTTGACACGCGAGGCTGCGCTGCACTTCAGATACGGATTTAAAACAGACAGTAGGTTATACAGTACATTACCGTACGTGTTTCATATCATTATACAGTGAGAGCGCCCTGTAGAGGCCAAATAAACCCATCACTGACGCCTCGTGGAGTTTGTTTTGACACGCGAGGCTGCGCTGCACTTCAGATGCGGATTTAAAACAGACGGTATGTTATACAGTACATTACCGTACGTGTTTCATATCATTATACAGTACGAGAGCGCCATCTAGAGGCCAAATAAAACCATCACTGACGCCTCATGGAGTTTGTTTTGACACGTGAGGCTGAGCTGCACTTCAGATACAGATGTAAAACAGACGATATGTTATACAGTACATTACTGTACGTGTTTCATATCATTATACAGTACGAGAGCGCCATCTAGAGGCCAAATAAAACCATCACTGACGTCTCATGGAGTTTGTTTTGACACGTGAGGCTGAGCTGCACTTCAGATACGTATTTAAAACAGACGATATGTTATACAGTACATTACTGTATGTGTTTCATATCATTATACAGTACGAGAGCGCCATCTAGAGGCCAAATAAAACCATCACTGACGCCTCATGGAGTTTGTTTTGACACGCGAGGCTGCGCTGCACTTCAGATACGGATTTAAAACAGGCGGTATGTTATACAGTACATTACCGTACGCGTTTCATATCATTATACAGTACGAGAGCGCCCTCTAGAGGCCAAATAAACCCATCACTGACGCCTCGTGGAGTTTGTTTTGACACGCGAGGCTGCGCTGCACTTCAGATGCGGATTTAAAACAGACGGTATGTTATACAGTACATTACCGTACGTGTTTTCATATCATTAAACAGCAATTAATTTGTTGACTAGATGCTGTATTAGTGGAGAACAGCACCAAAGGGAACTGCAAACATGAACAAATTCTCCTATATCAATGTTTTAATATAGATCATTTAGGACTGGAGACTAAAAACGCTTCTGATAACCTGTTTGAACACAATCATTATTTTTGCAATTCTATTTGGTTAAAAAAAAAAAAAAAAAAAAAAAAAAAAAAAAAAGGTCTTTCATTAATAATTGGAAAAAATTCGACTCAAGACTCACTGGAGCATCTCATGTAAAATTAAAGTCTCCATTTGGTCTTTCTGGGTCTCAGTACGTGCACTACACACAAACAGATGGACGTCTTTATGTTTGGTCTGTGTGTGAGCGTGTGTTTCCGCTGGCACAGAGTTGTGCATGTCATCACTTTAGACCAAAACGCCAACAAATCAGTGATGAACGTGAGGTCTGGGACTCAGGGGGGGAGACAGACACGTCACATCAGTGCGATTACACTGAGAAAACAAACACACACACACACACCTCAACATGAGATGAAGCGATCATTAGTGATTGGTCGTTCATGAACGATTCGTTCGTTTTGCTTCAGTAAAGTGACAAATGAACTAAAGACTATAAGAAGCTCAATGCTCTTTTGAGGTGAAATACTAATTTTTATTTCTCATAATTTATATTTAGCTTCATTATAATGATTTTTAATTGTGGAATGTGACTGAAATCAAATATCTCCCAATATGGTTAAAGAATAAATAAAAAAATTTATACATAAATACATTTTGCCCAAAATATTACATATCAGCCAATACTAATTCATAAATAAATAAATGCTTGAAATATCTGCCAATAAATAAATAAATATCTGGCAATACCGATTAAATAAAAACTTAAATAAATTTAGCTGGAAATGACAAATATCTGCCAATACCAATAAATACACAAATAAATAAATGAATATGCCTAATTGAAGAAATAAATCACATATCACCGAGTAACCGATATATATTGTTTATACTGATACAGTCATTCAAAAACATTTTGCGTCTGTCAAGCGACCAATAATGAACTGCATTATAATGATTTTCTAATTCAGAATGTGATCAAAGATTGAACATATAAACATGTTCAGGGAATTTTGCATATGAAAAAATGTAACATTTAACAAATTTACTTGAATAAAGATTAGTCGACTTTTTTAACGAGATTCAATAAATCCGACTATTTACAAAACCCATTTAAATTGTGAAACCTGTTAATTAATCAGAAAAAGAACGTTATTCAGACTGATTTTTTAACAATGGAAAAGTGGGCGTTAAAGGGATCCTTCACCGATTAGCATTAAGCTTTGTATCAGTAGAAACCCGGTGGTATTCTCGAGTGACCGTGCTTCCCTCCCTCATGTCCCCCTGAGACCAGAGATTTCTGTATTGTGTGTCTGGAAAAAAAGCTCTGATGACGCAAAAATCGTCATTTATCTCATCTGAGGCTTTTTTGTCGAGAGGCGAGAGACTCCAGCCAGTAGGAGGAGCTCATTCCGCATGTGTTCAACCCACCTATAGGGGGATCTCACGATAAAACGCCGTCTTTTCAGTTTCCAGTCGACTAGTAGCCTAGTCGTATCATTTCTCCCGATACTGTCCTCTGTAACCGGGAGGCGTGGCTTGGGAGTGGCCTCGTAGGGCAGCGAAGCAAGTGCATTCTGGGAGTTGTAGTCTTTCATCCATGTGAGCCAAAAATACATTTTCTGGCTTTTCTCAGTCTAGAAGTCACCAACTTCTAAAATAATTCACATTTCTACTAGATAAATGACCCAATTAAAATACACATTCATCTTTCCAGCGGTGAAATATCCCTTTAAAGAATGAAGTCAGGTGATCAAGAAAAGAGGGGAGGGGCTAAAAAATACAATGGATTAGTTGATCAATTGGATTAAAAATGCATTTAAAATGGTTTATTCAAAAAGTTCTCAAGGACTAAAAATGTATTTACAGTTCAAATAAGTTTAAGTTACAGTAAGAAATGTGTTTTGGCCTTAATGAATGTGTCTGAGAGAGTGAATGGCACAGCTCAGAGCTCGACGGAGGTCATGCTGTCACTTCCTCATGCGCACACTCAAATGAACAAATGAAAATGCCAAAGCAGCCTGTTTTTCCCTGCATATGAGCTCTGGACTCGGACTAATTCAATCAAGCCTCTCTGAAAAGAGCTAAAAATACAGCCGTCAGCCTTTAAACGTCAGAAATAGCAGACCGGTGAACGCTCCGGCTCTCACAGCACAAACACATCAGGCCGTGAATCCGCCGCACATTTGGGGAAGAGGATCCATATACCTCCCAATACTGTTAAAGAATAGAAAAAATACATATCTGCCAATACCAACTCATTAATAAATAAATAAATGCTAGAAATATCTGGCAATACAGATTCAATTAATAATTTTTTTACAGATTCAAAAATAAAATTAATTTAGCTGGATTTACAAATATCTGCCAATACCAATAAATACATGAATGAATTAAATGTGCCCCAAAATTTGCCAAAAAAATATTACATATATCAATTCATAAATAAATAAATGCTCCAAATATCTGGCAATACAGATTAAATTAATTAATTTTTACAGATTAAAAAAAATAATAAATTTAGCTGGATTTACAAATATCTGCCAATATCAATAAATAAATGAATAAATAAATACAATTTGCCCAAAATATTACATATATCAATTCATAGATAAATAAATGCTCCAAATATCTGGCAATACAGATTAAAGAAAAACAGTGAGATTTGGCCGTTCAGCCTGTTAATGCTTACAAAGAGAGTCCTAGAATCAAACAAAGAATCTTCTCAGCTGGTTTTAAAGCCGATCCACCTGGACGACACTCCTGATCCGCCGTACAAACTCACCGTGTTTCTGGGTTCAGTCCCCAGACGCACAAAATGAGAACATGTAAGGAGGACGAGGGGAAAAAAGCCAGAGAGAAAGAGACTGATACTATAAACACCTTCTGAACTGAATATAGTGACGACCTTCTGAAATCAGAACAGAAACATAGACTGTATGCATCGTGTTAAAGCGTGTTTTTATGTGTGAGAACGGTTTATTTTACTGGCTAAACATTGCATTTTAAAGCTTTAAAAACGATGGCCGTTTCAAACAGGTTTCCTGGACACTCCCCTCATCTGCCATTGGTCAGCCAAACGGATAGCCCCGCCCCCAAACTCATGCCATTGGTCGAGTCAATAACTGTAGTTTCGGGCTGGTCGTAGATTTGAGTGGAATCAACTTACAAATGGTGTATTTATAGTTGCATATTGAGCTTGGATACAAGAAAGTATTTCAACATCCAAATAAAAAGACACTTAATAACTTAATGCAAATTAGCAATTAAATGCAGTTTTTGCCTGTAACAGAGAATTATTCTCTAAGAGCTGAAGAGAAACAATGATTTCTGTCCTTTTCCATGTAAACAAGGTCAGCGTGACCTCAAAAACTGAACACTCGATGATGATGATGAAGGCCAAAGCTTCTCAAGATCTTCATCAGACATCATTAGCTCATCATAACACCGGTTACAAACGAGCTACATTTACTAAATCACTGTCATGCATGAGAAGAAACCGTCTAGATGTGGTAAAACTTTCACTGCATTCATGGTAAACATTTTGCAAATACCTGAGAATCGAACCCAAGACCTCGGCGTTGCAAGCGTCAAACTTTACTGTAGAATACTAGAGATGTCATTGCAGTAAACGGCACAGCTACTCATTCATTACACCATTATAGAGCAGTAGTAGATTACAACACAACTGTAAATAGTAGCAGACAAATGTGTGAATATGTCAGATTTGAGTTATAGATATTAAAACGTTTTTGTTTTTTTACGGTCACTTTTATGTCTCAGTAGATATTTTTTTATTTTTGTGATATAAAGTTCACATTAAAACTGTCTAGTAAACTTTAAACTGTGATTTGTATTGTTTTACCCTCATCCAAGATCTTGAATTGCCTCAGCTGTACTTTTGTCAAATTATGCAAAAAAAAAAGTGAACATTTTATTTAATTATGTGCATTTAGGCTACATAAAATACTATCTATGAAAGTCTCATCAAGACGGGGTTTTCTTATGCAAAAAAAGTGTTTAAAATGTCATTTCCATCAAAATATATGTTACTAAACAGTAACACAATACATGATTTGGTGAAAATGTCTGAGTAAAAAATATTTTAAATGAAAATTATACATGTATGTTCACTGATGGACATTGTTAAACTCTTAAAAAAAAAACATTAATAATATTTTTTATATATATATATAATTGCCGTGATGCCAGAGAATAACCTTTTTTTTTTTTTGTGCATCACAGAACCTTTTAGTGAACAATTCTTTGAAGAAGTTCTTGTGTGAAGGACATTTTAAATTACCCATTTTCCAATAATAAAGAAGCTTTTGTGATTCTTTAAATGAAAAAAAAAAGAAAAATCTGTCATTATTTACTGGCCCTCATGTTGTTCCGAACCCATACGACTCTCTGTCCCTCCATTGACAGATACGCAACTACCACTTTAATGCTTCAAAAAAGTTCATAAAGAGATCGTAAAACTAACACATATGAATTGAACGGTTACTCAATTTTCTGAAGAAACTCAATCGCTTTATATGATGAATGAACAAATTTAATTTACGCTTTTATTCACATTTAAGCATTTTCGGGTGAACTATCCCTTTAAAGACTGTTCATGGATCCATAGATGCCAGTATTATTTTTAAGAGTGTACTGTAAACAAATTCACTTCACTTGTGAGAGTGTTTTAGGAGTATTGAAGTACCAATAATTGAGAAAACACCCTGTTTTGAAGTAAAATTAGATTTAATTCAGGCTTTTATTCACATTAAAGCATTTTTGGGTGAACTATCCCTTTAAAGATTGTTCATGTATCCATAGATGCCAATAATGAACTACTATTTTTAAGAGTGTGCTGTAAACAAATTCACTTCACTTGTGAGAGTGTTTTAGAAGTATTTAAGTACCAATAATTGAGAAAAACACCCTGTTTTGAGATAAAATTTGATTTAATTCAGGCTTTTATTCACATTAAAGCATTTTTGGGTGAACTATCCCCTTTAAAGGTTGTTCATGTATCCATAGATGTCAATACAATTTTTAAGAGTGCACTGTAGTAACCAAATTCACTTCACTTGTGAGAGTGTTTTAGGAGTATTTAAGAACCGATAATTGAGAAATCACCCTGTTTTGAAGTAAAATGGCATGCAACAGCAGTATACCAGTGATTTAAGAGTGTAAATATGACAGTACCTATGTGTTGATGTGCTCATATGTTCATATGTGACTAATGCACCGGTCATGTATGCACTGCCAGCCTCAGTCACGCATCTCGTGTTCCAGCTCGCGGTTTGCGTGTGTTTCTGTGTCTCTGCGTCGCATTGAGCGGGTTCGCGTTGCGTGGGAGTCACGCGCACATAGAAACACGGATCTGAACCACGCACTTCACCCACATCAGCCCTGACAGACTGTAATTATGACACAGAATACCACAACACTCTCAGAGCCGCAGTACAACAGCATGTCAAAGTGCTGCAGTCAAACCACGCATGATACCACTCAAATAATCATAATAAAACGAAGGGAATCAGAAAAACGAGTCGTGTTTACTTACGCGTTCCGGAGACCAGGACGCGGGATAAAACACTCACATCCTCAAACGCACTGATGTATGTGAACCTCATCAACCCACCCGCGACAACAGCAACAGTTTCAGACTGGCGTCAGTGGAGACGATTCCAAAGACTGACGCTAGTCACAGACACGCCCCTTCGTGGGAGATTCACCAATCAGGAGACCAGTAGCTCGATGTGGGCGTGGCAAACAGTGGCATCAGAACCACTGTAATATAATATAATATAATATAACATAATATAATATAATATAATATAATATAATATAATATAATATAATATAATATAATATAATATAATAATGCAATGTAATGCAATATGATGTAATATAATATAATATAATAATATTTATTTAGAGGTTTTATTTAGAGGTTTTCACATTTCAGCGAATTTCGATTTGTAAATTAATATATATGTAGTAGGATCCTATATATAAACCTGTTTGTCAAATACAGTAAAAACAGTAATATTGTGAAATATTATTACAATTTAAAATAACCATTTTCTATGTGAATATATAGTAAAGTGTAATTTATTCCTGTGATCAAAGCTGAATTTTCAGCATCATTACTCCAGTCTTCAGTGTCACATGATCCTTCAGAAATCACTCTAATATGATGATTTGATGATCAAGAAACATTTAGGCCTACTATTATTATCATTAGTGTTCAATTCATATATTATATACATTTTTCAAAAATGCATGAAAGCACTGGTTTATATTGGTTATGGATTGCCATAAATTTCACCTGTTCGTGTATTTGCGCCTTCAGATCAAATCACTCACACCACCTAGTGGATATATGAAGGACAACGATTATTTTCAAAGATGACAGACGATGAATAAAGGAAAGATTGATAAAATAAATTGAAACATTTTATTTAAAAAAAATAAAATAAAGAATTGTAGAAAAACAATGCATTTTCTGTCATTCACAGATGTGTACACACCGAGACTGATACTGCATTTAAAATAGTCTATAATAACTATTTTTAGTAAATGTTAGATTTTAAGAGATTTACTTTCATTTCTGGCCTTTGACTATGATGCTATTTTGAATCCAGTCTGTCTCAGCATCGGGTTTTGGAAGACAAAATAAATAAAATAAAAGACTGGAACCGTTCAGAATGGATTAGCCTGGATGAGCTTTAGTGGAACAGAAGCACTTCTGAAGTGGCATTTAGGTGTTTCTACACAGGCTGTTACATGCATGAATGCATTTACATAGCACTTACAGCTGTGTGCTTTGATACTACGGGCTGAAGTGGGTCAAAAGTGCGGCATTTACGTCTTTACACAGAATTATGAGCAGTCTTAAAGGTAGGGTAGGTCATTTCAGAGAGACTAGCAATAGCATGCTAGCTTTGAAAGCATTTCTTTCTTACTTATGTTTACTTACAATTTGTTTTATGCACCATTCTATATGCATATGACTTGTTGGAGAAAATATGTAAAATCATATAGGTAGGCTATTTGAGCTGTTGTTAACTGTGAACATAGCTACAACTATTATGCGATTAAATCTCAACGTAATTAAAGTCCCCCATAATTTTATCCCTTTAAAACTCATCTTTGATCACCAAAATGACATATTTAAATGTTTTTTCCTCGAAAAAAATTCTTCATGTCTTGAAATATTTTGAATGTAACTCGACACCCTTGCCTCATTTAGTATACGGTTCTATGAATATGCAAATTAGCCCCGCCTCCTCTGGTTGACGATCACGCGTTCATCTGATTGGTTACAAAGTAGTTTGTGACGTCAGAAACACCAGCGATTTCAAAGGGTGTTTTTGAGACTGTCTTTGGTTCACTGCAGTTTTAAGGAGAAAATACTCAGCAATGGTGCCGACTTATGAATTTACACATGGTTTGTCTTAAAGCGTATTAAAAACACCATAGACACATAAACAACCTTAAAAGCTTGATTTTCACCACAGGGGGACTTTAATAAATCATAGACTAGAGTTAAGCTGTGACGTCACAATCAAGTTGAATTGTGGGTAGACAGTGTTGGGGGTTACGCATTACAAGTAACTTGAGTTACGTAATGTAATCACATTACTTTTTTAAGTTAAACCGTTACTTTTAAATTTACAACAAAATATCCGAGTTACTTTTTCAAATAAGTAATGCAACTTTTGTTTTTCCATGTATTGACTGACAGCTCTCCTCATGTTGAGAGAAATCATGAGTTCACAGGCGTCGTGTTCGCTGCGTAAACATGATCGTTATTGAATAGTTTTAGAATAAAAGTAAGTAGGCATTTACTCATCTCACTTACACACACAAAAAAAGATTCAGTGTTACACAAAATTAATAAAAACAGTGAAATACCAGAATATCAGAATATTACCAAACCTGCAATAATTAAATGTTAAATTATACTTTATGTATTTAATCTCACTTTAGTAACCAATGTCTTTACTACTGACCTTTGATAATCAAAATAAGCATAAATTATTTTAGATAAACCACATTTGTGTTTCATTTTTTAATTTTTTTTATTGAATGTTAGCGTGTTGAACTTTCTTCTCCTCCATCCAATTCTTCTTCAGTCCAGAATGGCAGAACAGCTAAACGTTGTTTTTTTTACTGCGCCCTATTACTGTACAGACATGAATTTATATATTTTTCAGCATGAGGCTTATTCATTTCAGTTTTGGTGAGAAAGGGTGTTATTAAAACACAAGCAAGCCCAGCCCAGCCAAGAAAAAGTAATGCATAAAAAAGTACTTTTTTAGGGAGTAACCCAATATTGTAATGCAGATGATTATGTTCTTTTGAATAGCTCATGGAAATGAGCATCTTGACCTTCACAACCCTATTGACTTAAAGTCAATGATTAGTTGTAAATCCACACACTGTACATCAAGAGATACACACCACAACATCTGATAAACCGCAATCGACATGAGCGCAATACTGAGAAAAAGAACAAACAGAACAATACAACAACTTATAAATCTACTTATAATAAAATAGTTGACAAAAAACAAACAAAAACACACACACAAAATTAGGCTATGTGAAAACTTAGACAGACACACACACACACAAACACACACACGCACACACACACACACACACACACACACACACACACACACACACACACACACACACACACACACACACACACACACACACACACACACACACACAATTTCAATGTTATTATAGCCTATTTTATTAGGCTACTCAATCTTCATTAACTGATTAAATAGTCTAAACGCGTCAGAATGGGACCTGTAAGGATCATGTTATTATTTATAGGCAAACTGTAATGATTGGCTAAACATTAGATTAATAGTAAAAAAAAACTCAATGAAATGCTTTCACAATGTCCAGCAGAATAAACGTGTGCGTATGAGAAAGCGAGCGCGCAACGCTGGTCTGGTTCTGCGCATGCGCAGTTCTGACCCCAAACATGGCGACAGAGAGCTGTGAAAAGTGCTGAATTCTGACTACATTTCGACAAATTTGCGAAGGTTGGTCGACATTTCTACACTTATTTTATTTTCTTGCATACGTTATGCGCTTGCTCGTTATGTCAGATTACAAATAAGGGCCTTTTTAAAGTCTGTATGTGATGATTTAGGCGTTTGTTTTGCCTGATGTTCAACTCTTTCTGTGCCAGTGGCGATTATTCATGTTGTTATATCAGAAGTATTTGTGGATCCGAGCGAGACTGATAAAAATAACGCGTGTTTGTGTTGTGTTTCGTTGCTTTTGATCATTATGATGTTGATGATGTGTATGATCAGTGGTGTGTCGTCATCGCTGATGACGTTTCCTTTATTTCAGATGTCAATCTCAGGCGTATGTAAACACTCAGATAGCGATCTTTAAATCTCAGATACATTATTTATCTTATTTTCCTATCAGTAATGGATATATCTCCTTACTTTGACAGCTCACACAACAGATAACATTTACAAAGTTTACGCTAACATGATGTGCTGAAAAGAACGACAGAATTTACCATGTTTTTACTATGGTATTCTTTGAATTATCTAGAAGTACCGTATAAATGCCTTGAAACATAAATAATCATTCAATACTAGGTTATAAATTAGATTATGTTAGTATCATGGTACTGGCTCAGTAAGGTTAAAACAGGAGACAATACTTTTTTTACATTAATTCTGTTCGTTGTTTTTAATTTATGTGGTTCTGATACTAAATATTTTCATACTTAATAACTGTTATCTGTATGATACAGTCTTATGTGAAACATTATTTCAATACTTGAAAGAGTATTTGACAATGAGTGTATTTGTTACTAATTTATTACTACACACATTCTCCGAAATGGAAAAATTTGGCCGATATCGATAATCGATAATTCTTTATCTTTTAAAACCGATAATCGGTATATTGGCCGATAATATTCATCTGAAGTGTCTCAGCTGAAGATAATAATCTGTTATTTATGTGCTTTAACATATCAGCCTAATTTTCTAATCGGGTCGATAACGATAACATTAAAAATTAACATATATCGGCTGATATTTGTTATTATTTGTTACTAATTATACAATAATAAAATATATTTAGTATAGCACTATATGCAATAATAAAATGTTATATGTTATACTTTTATTTATTTATTTATTTATTTGTAATTAAAACAAATTAAATGTTATTGCTTATATATATTTTTACATAATAATATTGAAATATGTTTACAAATGATAAAAGTATTAATCCTTCAAAGTTCTTCTATATTATTAGTGTTTTTGTTCTTCAAAATGTAGCGTAATTATGTTTTTTGGTCAAAAATAAACCATAAGAGATCACATTTTTCATAATCATTCATCATTTATTGTGAAAAAAACATATAAATTAATAATGAATGAACATTGGATTTCCTTCAAACAGTGTAAGAAACTTTCACAATCTTCATCTTGTTATTTTTTCGTGACAGTAAATGCAAAGTTACCATGTTTTTATCATAGTAAAAATAACTAGTAGCGGTGAGCTTTTAGTGGTTAATAGATTAAACAAGGTTCGTAGATTCAACATTTAATTTAGTAGCATCACTGTAAAATGTTCATGTTATCTGTGTGAGATCATGGGCTTGTGCAGATGTTTGTTTGTGATGTAAATTTCTCTTTATTATTTTGTCTGTGTGTCAGAGCTGTAATTAATATTCTGTTCAGGTGGAGGTTGTTTGTGTTGAATATAATACTCATTTGGTCTCATGTTCAAAGATGGAGAGCGCTTCTGATGGAGAACAGAGAGAGAGAGAGAGAGAGAGAGAGGGAGAGGGAGAGAGAGGTATTGTTTCTCACTGAGGCAGGAACACGTGCTGTATGATGCAAACTGCTTGAAATCAAACATGGAAATAAAAAAAGGAGTGCTGAGGGCGTGTTTGTTTTTTGTGAATGATGAAAAGCTAGAGAAAGTCAGATAAGCCCCGCCCACCACACCCAATGACACCTGCATCAGCCAATAAGCCCCGCCCACCACACCCAACAGGCTTGTTCGACTTGAACCGGCGCTGCACAGACCGATCGGTTTATGACATCAAAGTACCGCGAGAGCAATTCAAAAGCATAAGGAGCCGTCTACTTTCTATTCGCTCTCGCGGTACTTTGATGTCATTCACCGATCGGTCTGTGCAGCGCCGGTTCAAGTCGAACAAGCCTATTGAGACCTGCATCAGCCAATAAACCCTGCCCACTACACCCAGTGACACCTGCATCAGCCATAAGCCCCGCCCACCACACATATGACACCTGCATCAGCCAATAAGCCCCGCCCACTACACCCAATGACACCTGCATCAGCCATAAGCCCCGCCCACCACACATATGAAACCTGCATCAGCCAATAAGCCCCGCCCACTACACCCAATGACACCTGCATCAGCCAGTAAGCTCCGCCCACCACACATATGACACCTGCATCAGACAATAAGCCCCGCCTACCACACATATGACACCTGCATCCGCCAATAAGCTCCGCCCACCACACCCAATGACACCTTTATCAGCCAATAAGCCCCTGTATGTCACTTTTTAGCCGCGGGTGATTGGAACAAACCATTTTAGTAAAGCAGTTCTCTAAAATGAAATGATTAAACAAAGCTTTTGTTTTTTGATAATTTCTGGATGTTGTCGGGTGAATAAGAGGGCAGATCTGGCTGCTGGAATGTTATGATTATGGATGAAATATTTCAGGAATGGGATGCCTTAGGGAATGCTGGGATATGTTATGATAAACACTCTTGGGTGAGTCGGAGAGAGGTTTGTTCATCTCTGTTACTTGTGCTTTATTTAGTTATAATGTTAATAGTAATTTTAATGTTAATTACTTTATATTTAATGTAATTCAATATAATAATGTGTGTTATTTGCTTTATGTTCAATATTTAATAAATTATTTATAAAATTACAACAACACATTTTTTTATCAATTGATTAAAAATATTTGATGTCAAATCTAATTAATGTAATTAAGTGTGTGCTAAGATTAATTTAACATATTTTAAGATTTTGCACACAGTGGATCTCTCAAGTGTCTTTGTAATTTGTTCATAAAACTATTTTTACTGTAATTTTACATCGAATTCAATTCTAAATATTGGACAGTTTTTCTCAAACTGATGTGGTGAATTGAATCTTCAGATGACATTCAAACTAAACAATTTTTTTATGTAAATTGTTACATACAGTTTTTGTTTGAATGATTTACAGATTATTTTTGTTAGTTTTAGGTGCTGTTTAAATTATTTTTATCAAAATATTTAAACAAATGATCAACAGAATAATTGATTATTAAAAACGTTGCAGGAATATAATGACTCCTAACTTTTCCTAAAAAGTTTTTCCTAACTTTTGGACATTGCCAAAACAAATTCCTAACTTTTGGACATTGCCATTTTACAAACATTTGTGCAGTGAATTGAATATTTGCATTTAAATTTTTTTTTTTTTTATGTAAATCGTTCCAATAAATCCATTCACAGTTTGTGTTCGGATGAAGGATCAAGTACTTTGTTTTTTATTTTTTTTGTACATTAAAAACAAGAAATCAGGCAAGAATAATAAAAAAAGAAAATTCTATATTAGTACTCAATTCAATCTTGTAGAAATTAAAGCTTTAACTTATTTTACTTGGAATTGTTTATGTCGAGTAAGTTAGAAAATGAAGTAAAACCTACTCAACTTTCTGATACTGGTGTTCCCATCATGCACTGGGGCATGAATAATTAATAAGGTTGCATTTTCACAATTTTATAGTTGTATTTACACTGTTTAATTGTTACTTTTGTGGTTTTGTGACATCTGGAGTTTATTTTCTACTCAAAAACTATGATTGTTGTCTTACAAAGCGTAACAAGACATTTTTCTAAGTAACCCCGTGCACTTTAAAGCACGGCTTAATTCAGTTCTAACATTGTTTGAGGAAAATGTACAAACAAAGAGTGAGGAAAATGTACTTGAAACAAGAGTATTTCAAAGTAAAAACTTCAAATGAATAAGTAGAAATTACTCAACAAACTCTCAATGTACTTATTCTCTTTGTTAATTTTTTACATGACTTAGTTAAGTAGATGTGAAATTTACTTAAAATACAAGTACAAAAACATGCAAAAGAAAAATTAAGTCAATTTTACTTGTTTTTTCTCAGTGTGGTTTTCGTTTGAGGGTAAATCCTAAATCAAATACTATCCTGAGAGCGTCACCTTCAGTGTCTCAAACAAAACTCATGAATCTCACAAACTTTGTCAAGTCCAGTGACTAGTTCTTCTCCAGAAGTCTTTAAAGTAGCTTGTAAAATGACTTTTTCCCTGATGAAAACATTGGAGCTTGTGATTTTGAGAAAGCGTTTAAACTTCATCTAGTTTTATTAACCCTGACTGAGGGACTCAAACAAAACACTGCAAACTCTCTCCTTTTGTCTGTCAGAGACAGTGTTATTTTAGGATAATTGATAAACTATTATTATAGTTTTTGTTAATATTTTGAATTAGATTTTATGTTTTTCCTTTTTTAAAGTTTTAGTAATTTTATTGTGTTTTTGTCATTATTAGTCTTTTTTTTGTCTATAGTTTTTATTTAAGTTTAAGTTTATTTGAGTTTTAGTTATTTTAGTACTTCAAGTTAAACTAAATGAAAATGATAAATGTGGCCTGAAATAAAGTAAGTAAGTTTTTCTATTTTATTTCAGGTAATGTTTGTTTTATTTGAAGTAATGAAAATGTAATTTATAGTGTTTATTATATTTGTATTTTTCTTGTTGTAGTTTTTTAAAAAGTCTTATCTCAATAGTTTTTTTATTTAGTTTAAGTTGTAGTTTATTTAGTTTTAATTGTAGTTTATTTAGTTTTATTACTTATACATTTTATTTATTTGAAGTAATGAAAAGGTTATTTTAATATCATACTATTATTAAAATGTTTTATTAATATTTTTATTTTTATATGTAGTTTTCATGTGAATTTAAGTTAAATTTATAGTAAAATTTGTAGTCAGTTTTTTTCACTTTTATTTTTATTTAATTTATTTTAGACAAACAAAAATTAGAAATGCTGCCTTGGCCAGATAGCTGTAATAAATTAAGTTGAAGTTTTTTTAAATAAATATTTTATTTAATTTCAGTTAGTGTTTATTTAGTTTGAAGATTTGAGAGTGTTTTTAATGGTTTTAGTTTTAGTTTAGAGAGACGGCGGCTCCTCCTGAACAGAAACAGTGATTCTTCTGTGGCCTGAGACTCAGGAGTGAAACCTCTCCACCACATCAGCGAAGAGTCACCGTGAAAGAGAGCGATTATGCCGACAGAAAGAGCAAATGAACGACAGAACGAGAAGCTCACATGAGACCAAAGCGGAATGAACTCTTAATTGCTTGACATAAATAAGGAACTCATTTGTTCTGTCTATAATTGTCTGCCGGCATGTGGATTCAATTTCTAATCTAATAAGACACTTGATTATCATCATATTCATGTCAGGAACGATCCGCTGGTCTTCGCTCAGTTCGGGAGATTCATTTCTTTGCTTTAGACAGGAAAGAGTGTGTTTGTGTGCTGTGGGAAGTTTCGCTCTTGAACAAGACTGCATTCAGCAGAGTGTGTGTGTGTGTGTGTGTGTGTGTGTTTGTGTGTGTGTGTGTGTGGGAGAGTGTGTGTGTGTGTGTGTGTGTGTGTGTGTGTGTGTGTGTGTGTGTGTGTGTGTGTGTGTGTGTGTGTGTGTGTGTGAGAGTGTGTGTTTCATGTCTCATTCGAGGGAAGCTTGACGCTCACACACGTGAAACTGAGAATCTGCAAGATCTTAATCTTTTACCTGATAAAAAGAGGAACATAAAAATGGCGTTTGGTTAATTATGCATTTTTACTAAAGCTACTAAAGATTAAGATGTGGCCTAAAGTGACATCCTAAGTGGATTTTTGTTTTTAATGATCCTAAAAGTTGGATTAAACCATCAAAATATGAGGTATTTATCTGACAAAATTATTTGCAACAAAATTACTGCTATAAGTTATTTTACTAATACAAAAACAATAGGATCATAGGAAAAAGCATTTGACAGCATATTCAGTTATTAAAATTTGGTTGGTTCTCTCTTGATTTTAAATGCAGTCATAATTTCTTATGTATGAAAATATATATATATATTCCTGTGATCAAAGTGTCAGTCTTCAGTGTCACATGATACTTCAGAAATCAGTCTAATATGGAAACAGAACAGCATTTATTTGAAATAGAATCGTTTGTAATGTTATAAATATCTTTATTGTCACTTTTGACTAGTTTTAATGCGACCTTGTTCAATAAAAGTATTGATTTAAAAATTTTTTTTTTTTTTAAATCTTCCCCCAAATGTTTGAATGGTTGTTTATAATGGTTTCTGCCTAAATATGAAATAGCATATTTCAACATTGATAATAATCATAAATGTTTCTTGAGCATCAAATCATCATATTAGAATGATTTCTGAAGGATCATGTGACACTGAAGACTGGAGTAATGATGCTGAAAATTCAGCTTTGAATTTTCAGCTTTGAAATTCATTACTTTTTACTATATATTCACATAGAAAACAGTTGATTTACATTAGAATAATATTTCACAATTATACTGTATTTACTGTATTTTTGATTGAATAAATGCAGCCTTGGTGAGCATATATTTATCAAATGTGTGGTAATTTAGTAGTATTAATGTTTAAAAAAAATGCAAAGTACTGTTCATGCTTCATGACCCATTTATAAATTGCAATATAATAAAAAAATACTCCTAATATTGGAGAAATTCAAGCTTTAAACTTTAAACATTGTTTGAGAATTCACCTACTGTTTGAAATGCATCGCACTTGATTTTAACTACTTGACGTAGCATTTTAAAAACACGCCACAAGCAGCACAAAGATGTCCATCTGACAAATCTGCATGTGTGTGTGTGTGTGTGTCTCTCTCAGGTCGAGCGCTCGGATCTCTTCAGGAATCTCACCAGAGTTAATGGTCAACATGGGCCGAACGCTACTGAAAGGTAAAAAACACACACACATTTATTTGCTTGGTCAGTGTCGTTGTGGGTTTTGGCTATTTTGCTGTTGTCGGCTGTAAGGACCTTTGCAATAACTGAAATCGTGGCGAAGTGATATGGAGCTGTAATGCGGTCAAGACCTGGAACTACTTTAGCCGTGCGTTTCCCTAAAAATAATTTCACACCTTAAAACGTTCATCAGCCAATCAGATTCAAGCATTCAACAGCCACGTAGTAAAACTAATGTTATAAAACGGTTAGCTACTTCCAGTCCTTCCGATTCTATTTTAGAAACAGTTTCTATTTTTCTGTGACGTCGCGCTGGAACAACAAACACAAAGTGTGGTGATGATAATCTCAGATGCTGTTTATGTGCTTTATTATGACCGCCGCTAGCGTAGCGCCTCTAACCCCCACCCTAACCCTAACCCTAACCCTAACATTAGAAAAAAAAAATGGATATGAGAACGTAACCTACAACTAAATTAACGTTATCTTACATAATTTCTAAACATTTGTATTTAGTTTTGTGAACCTTTTTATAAAACATGGCCATTTATTTTTATTTAAAGGGCTTATGTCTGCTATTGTAGGCTCATTTTGTTAATGTACGTTAAGCAACTAATTTAGACGCAAGAACTGGGTGCCGGTGCTGTGAGATGTACATGCTCGGCCAGATTCGGCTCTAAAGTCGTGCGTCTTCGGATGCGGAGCCGTGCGCGCTAAAAAACCGTGCACTGCACACCGCCACGCGAAATGTGGCCTTGCACACCCAACACGCACGACCGTCCACACCGCAATGATGACATTTTTGCCGCGCGCATCCTCGCGCTCGTGCATCCGCACATAAATAAGAGATGCTTTATTTTCAGTTTTATAGCTGATTGTCTGATTTTGTTTACATCTTACTTTACACACTTCAGGGCAGACTGTTGCAGCTAGCTCAGGGGAGAGACTCTAGGTGGTACAGCCTGAGACATGCACAATAAAAAAAAATTGCCTTCTGCATTTCTGTTTTGCTTTTCCCTCCATTGTACCGAACTCGTACCGAACCGTGATGTCTGAACCGAGGTATGAACCGAACCGTGACTTCTGTGTACCGTTCCACCCCTAGTAACTTCACGGAACTTTGCTGTTCACGGTCAGGGTAGGACTATTTTTTTCCAGCGGAAGGAAGACTTTTAGTGATTTTTACTTCATGAGAGTTGCATTGATGCATGTTTTTTTGGCTTTAATATTTATATTGTGTGGGAATCGTTTTATAAAAGCGCAGCCTCCCGTACCGTATTGCTTACTTAACAAAAGTGACCTGTAAAGTGTTACCTCACCCTGAAAACAACTCAACACTTACATTTCAAGAAGAGTATAATCAGAAATGTTCTACATGAGATTGGTGTCGTTCCTCTGCAGATCACAAAGACAGTAAGAAGGATAAAGCGGGCAGGAGTATGTCTCTCACAGGTCCTGGACCAGTCAAAGGTAATGACACACACACACACACACACTCTGAGTCTGACCTGAGATCAGCATAGAGACAGAGCGACAATCTGAAAACAATCCAACCGTCTCCTTTGACTTTGTATTGCGTAAAGAAATGACAGGAAGCTTCTCGCAATACGAAGTCAACGGAGACGTTCTGTGATGATGATGATGATGATGATGATGATGATGATGTGTGTGTTTCTCTGCTGCAGTGACCGAGTCCTTCTCGTGGGAGGAGTATTTAAAGGAGACCTCATCAGTCCCCGCCCCCCCCAGCTGCTTCAGACAGGTCAGAGTGACATCACTGGCCCTTTTAAAGACACGTCTCTGTTCGTTCTGTACATAGAAATCACATTAACCCTATAAAGCCTACTTTAGGACACAGATAGGACTGATAAACATCACTGAATTGCACATGATCTCCTAATTAGTGATGCATTCAAATATATTAACATTTTGGCCGATACCGATAATTCTTTATATTTGAAAGCCGATAACCGATATATTGGCCGATAAATCTAAATCCAAATTTTATGTAATTTTTCAGAGCCTGATTACAAGAACAAAAGTCTCACCATTCAAATCCACGTCCCAAACACACAATTATGATGTTCTCGTTATAATTTTATGAAGCCGATATAACAGACATGTTGCACTTTACTGTATTTTTCTTTCTGAAGTGATTTCAATCATATTTTAAGCAATTTAAACCCATCATGTTGAACAGTGCACATCTGAAGTGTCTCAGTTGAAGGAAACAATGCATTATTTATCGGCTTTAAAATATATCGGCCTAATTTTCATATTGGGCCGATAACGATAACATTAAAATGACCATATGCTGGCCGATACCGATATGCTGGCCGATATATATCGTGCATCTCTATCTCCTCCAGTCCTTCTGATTGATAGTTTAGACTTTTTTTAGCAAGTAAAAGCCTTTTAGTATAATTGTACAAACATCCACCTTCAGCTCTTCAGTGTCTTTATGCTGCGAAATATATAGATTTTTATAAAGTAAATGTAAGAATAACCTTTATATTAAGTAATATTTCAAGAGATGAACTTACTGGACTGAAGCAATTTCGGTTTACGTGATTATTCATACATTGTTTTTTAGAAAAATCATGAAATATATCAAATATGATCATCAGGCTTTTAAGGAAGGTTTATTTGTTCATCTCTCAATCATATGTTTTAAAACTACAGAGCTTTGATCATAAAACTAAGCATTTAAATATCATCTTAATAAGAAATTATTGGTAGATATTGATATTTATATGCATTTTATGTCAGCAGTCTGTTATACTGTTATAAAGATCTCACTGATTTACATTACAAGCATCAGAATTTCATCATTTCATGTCCATATTAATATCAGCATCTGCAGCAAATTGCATATTTTTGCTCATTTTGGGAGTCTGAATAAAACTAAGCAGATTTTTCCTTCATATTCTAATTATATCATACTAAATGAGCCATAAAAGCCTGATGTTTCCAGCATGATGCTCAACTAAAAACACATATGCAAACCTTTTTATAGAATAAAAAAAAAAAAAATGTGTAAAGGCTCAACAAACTGTTTCAAAAATGAGATTTTTCAG
Source organism: Leuciscus idus (assembly GCA_021554675.1). NCBI lineage: Eukaryota > Metazoa > Chordata > Actinopteri > Cypriniformes > Leuciscidae > Leuciscus > Leuciscus idus. The sequence goes on along the minus strand of CM038640.1, from coordinate 31,482,516 downwards.
TCTATGACTTCATAAATGTCAGGATTTACAGGGTTAATTCTCTGAGTTTGTTGATTATCCAGACACTGTTTTTTAGATGTTTCCAACATGATGCTCAACTAAAAAAACACACATGCAAACTTTTTTTATAGAATTTTTAAGTATTTTGTGTAAAGGCTGTTTCAAAAATTGGATTTTTCTGTCTATTACTTCACAAATAAGGTTTTTAAGGGTTAATTCTCTTCGGATGTTAATGTTGAGTTTGTTGATTATCCAGACACAGTTTTTTAGATGTTTCCAACATGACGCTCAACTATAAAACACATATGCAAATCTTTTTTAATAGAATTTTTTAATGTTTTGTGTAAAGGCTGTTTCAAAAATGCGATAAACATCAGGTTAATTAAAATCCAAACCTGTCTTTCGGATGTTAACGTTGAGTTTGTGTTTCAGTCTCAGTTTCCTCCCTCAAACGACTTCAAGGCGGGGATGAAGCTGGAGGCCCGGGACCCTCGTAACTCCACCTCCACCTGCATCGCCACGGTGATGGGCCTGATGGGCGTGAGGCTCCGCCTACGTCTGGACGGTAGCGACAACACCAACGACTTCTGGCGATTGGTTGACTCCGCCGACATCCAGCCAATCGGAACCTGCGAGAAGAACGGAGACATGCTGCAACCGCCACTGGGTACGGATGATGTCACTTCCCTTCCACGGCGGATCACAGTAGAGTTAATATTTAATATGAGACCAACAAGAGGGCAAATATAACTGCTGATTTGACTACGTGTCATTTCCATAGGACAGTCCGTCTCATGTCATTACCAAAGCTTAATAACTCTCCAGTGTCATTTGAGTATCATTACTCAGTATTTATTAATATTTTAAACTAGTTGTATTATATTTTACATTTGAGTTAAAGTTTGTGTAATTATGTTTAATTATGTTTGTATAACTTTTATTTTATTTTTTTGTAATTTTATTACTTTAACTTTAAGCGAAAATGAGCAAAAAATTGCCTTTTTTATATTCTATTTTATTTCTGTTAACGCTTACTTTATTTCAATTTATTTGAATGTTTTTCAGTATTTTGTTATAGTAATTTAATAACTGTGTAGACACGAGCTCACACATCACTGAAACTGACATGATTGACACATCACGTGTGCATATTTGACATGCATATACGTGTAATAAAAACACAACTGTGGTTGTTCTCACACTGCAACCCTTCCTCCGTGTATTTTAGATTGCTCAAAAGCTACAACTTTAATTTTAAATGAAAATGAGAAATTGTGCCTTTCACCGCTAACTCAAATAAAAAGGTTTTTTTTTTAATAGTCTATTTTTTTTATATATATATATACACACACTACCGTTCAAAAGTTTGGGGTCAGTAAGATTTTTTAATGTTTTTAAAAGAAGTTTCTTCTGCTCACCAAGGCTGCATTTATTTGATAAAAAAACAATAAAAAAAAACAGTAATATTGTGAAATATTATGACAATTTAAAATGACTGTTTTCTATTTTAATATATTTTAAAGTGTAATTTATTCCTGTGATCAAAGCTGAATTTTCAGCATCATTACTCCAGTCTTCAGTGTCACATGATCCTTCAGAAATCACTCTAATATGATGATTTGATGCTCAAGAAACATTCATTATTATTATCAATGTTTAAAAAAGTTGTGTACATTTTTTTTTCTAAATTCTTTGATGAATATAAAGTTCAAAAGAACAGCATTTATTTAAAATAGAATATTTTCTAACATTATAAATGTCTTTACTGTAATTTTTGATCAGTTTAACTCATCCTTGATGAATAAAAGTATTGATTTATTTTATTTATTTCCCCCAAAAATAAAAATAAAATTCTTACTGACCCCAAACTTTTGAACGGTAGTGTTTAATGTTACAAAAGCTTTAGATTTCAGATAAATGCTGTTCTTTTGAACTTTCTATTCATCAATAATAATCATAAATGTTTCTCGAGCATCAAATCATCATATTAGAATGGTTTCTGAAGGATCATGTGACACTGAAGACTGGAGTAATGATGCTGAAAATTCAGCTTTGATCACAGGAATAAATTACACTTTACTATATATTCACATAGAAAACAGCTTTTTTAAATTGGAATAATATTTCACAATTATACTGTATTTGTTTGTATTTTTAATCAAATAAATGCAGCCTTGGTGAGCAGAAGATACTTCTTTTAAAAACATTAAAAATCTTACTGACCCCAAACTTTTGAACGGTAGTGTGTGTATATATATATATATATTATATTTAATTTTATCACTTCAACTTTAACCACAAATTCGAAATGTTGCCTTCGCACATTCACAGCTAACTGAGACAAATGTTTTTTTTTTATATTCCATTTTAATTCTGTTAATGCTTACTGTGTTTCAATTAACGTTAAGGTTTTTGGTTACACTTTATTTGAAGGTGTCATTGTTACAGTGTAATTATATATTTAAGTACTGAGTAATATTAAGCAACTACATGTACTTACTATAGGGTTAGGGTAGGATTAGGGTTTGGTTGAGGGTTAGTTACATGTAATTATGCATAATTTACTGTTATTACTACGGTAAGTACATGTAACGTAACAAGGACACTGTAAAATAAAGTGTTACCAGGTTTTTTTATATTTTTAGTTTTAGGTGTAGTTATTTTAATGTGATTAATTGTGGATAATAATTCCGTCTCTGTCTGATTTCCTCAGGCTTCAGGATGAACGCCTCATCATGGCCCATGTTTCTCCTGAGGACCCTTAATGGAGCCGAGATGGCCCCTGCCACAGCGTTCAAAAAGGTGGCGAACCTCATTGACACGGATGATGGTGTTACATCATGCAATCACATTAAAAGGTTTTGATGACACTGGTCTTCTGTAATTCCATCAGGAGCCCCTTCGGCCGCCCCAGAACGGCTTCAAGCCCGGGATGAAACTGGAGGCGGTGGACAAGAAGAACCCGTACCTGATCTGTCCCGCCACCATCGGCGAGGTGAAGGGCGAGGAGATCTTCGTGATGTTCGACGGCTGGAGGGGGGCGTTCGATTACTGGTGCCGATACGACTCCAGGGACATCTTCCCCGTGGGCTGGTGCTCCGCCACTAAACACGGGCTACAGCCGCCCGGCAACAGCAGTGAGTGACCGATGATGACCTCGTTCATCAGACTAATGACTCGTTTAGAGGTTCAGTATCAAACGTGAACTCTACAAGCTAGGTTAAACACATCGCACAAAAGTATTCGGCCTATAGTCCAAACAAAGTCTGTCTCTGCCACAGAATAAATAGAAAAAGAAGTTATTGCGACTTTTTATCTCACAATTCTGACTTTTTTTCTCGCAATTGCGTTATAAAGTCAGAATAGCCTGATATAAAGTTGCAATAGTGTGTTATAGAAGTCAGAATTGTGAGATATAAAGTTGCAATTGTGTTATAAAGTCAGAATTGCGAGATATAAAGTCAGAATAGCATGATATAAAGTCAGAATTGTGTGATTATAAAGTCAGAATTGCGAGATATAAAGTCAGAATTGTGTGATTATAAAGTCAGAATTGCGAGATATAAAGTCAGAATTGTGTGATTATAAAGTCAGAATAGCATGATATAAAGTCAGAATTGTGTGATTATAAAGTCAGAATTGCGAGATATAAAGTCAGAATTGTGTGATTATAAAGTCAGAATTGCGAGATATAGTCAGAATTGCCTGATATAAAGTCAGAATTGCCTGATATAAAGTCAGAATAGCGAGATATAAAGTCAGAATAGCGAGATATAAAGTCAGAATAGCGAGATATAAAGTCAGAATATCGAGATATAAAGTCAGAATAGCGAGATATAAAGTCAGAATAGCGAGATATAAAGTCAGAATTGTGTGATATAAAGTCAGAATTGCGAGATATAAAGTCAGAATTGCGAGATATAAAGTCAGAATTGCGAGATATAAAGTCAGAATTGCGAGATATAAAGTCAGTATTTGGGAGATATAAAGTCAGAATAGCGAGATATAAAGTCAGAATTGTGTGATATAAAGTCAGAAATGCGTGATATAAAGTCAGAATAGCGAGATATAAAGTCACAGTTTGGCAAATGCTGAAGTTTAGAGGTTAAATATCAAAAAATGAACTCTGCATCCTCGGTAAAAACACATGGCATGCTGATGCCGAGCTGATGGTTGTGGTGTGCAGTGTTGACAGCAGTGATGTTGAGCTGTCTAGTTGTGTCATGTCGTGTGCTGCTTGCATCAAGTGTGCGTCTGAAATCGCACACTGTCTGAGTTGGTACTACATTTGAATTTCAATTTACTTTGTGACCGGTAAAAAAAATTTATGTATGAAAGCTTGTTTCCGCCACAGAATAAATAAAAAAAAAGGTAAAAAGGCTTTTTATCTCACAATTCTGACTTTTTTCTAGCAATATGCTGTTGTTGTTAACCAAAACTAAATCTAAAACTATTGGTAGACACGGCGCTGCGCTTCCCGTCTGGTGTGCGACCCCCTTTATTCTGCATATGAATTATTTAAATGAGGAATATTGTGACTGGAATAAACTAAAGACTACAACGGAGGCGTTTCAGGGAGTTCAGGAACAGCGCACACTGTCCTATAAAATAAAGGCAAACAAATCCCATGATGACCTGTAAACGGTGTGTGTGAACACCAGGGGGCGCAACAGCTCTCTCAAACTCCTCATGAGATCACATGACCGCCGCTGTGTAACAGTTGAAGATCTTCTGACGTCAGAGCACTCTTCTTTCAATCCAGATCACAGCTGTATGATTTTTTTTTTTTTTGTGAATTCCTCTCATGTCTGGTTATATTTTAAAGTGTCTTTCTGCAAATTCAACATCATAATTCACTTCTACTCTAATAACCATTCCCATCTGTCCTAAACTCAAACCTCGTTTGGCATTTGGGATTGAAACAAAAATATAATTTCATTAAATTAAATTTAATAATAATTAAAAAAAAACAAAGAAGAATCATTTAGCTTAGACAAAGAGCCTAATGGCCCAACAAGAGCTTTATTTCAGCTTACGAGAACCATTTTTAATATGCGTATTTAGTTAACAATAACAACATTGGTCAGCCTAACTGTCAATCATTCTCGTTGTCATGACGACCCACACAGTTACCCTGCCTTCACTGTACACAATCTCACACTGAATACTAATGATTTAATTAGGACTAACTAGGAGGGATTAATTATGATAATTGCGGTTGCTTTATTCAGTGAGTTCTGGAGGCTTTCCCAGCGAGACTGACTGCATTGACTTAGACTTGAGGTTCATAATTCACACTGGCAATCTAGTATGAATTGTATATATACAGTACATGATTTGAACTTGCCATCTGTAACGTCACTTTTGCTACTGAAGTTTAACTTTTTGTTTTTAACATTCTCATACTCGCAAGAATGGATCGCAAAAGTAATGACAGTCTTTAGGAAACTTTATGATGTGCCGTATTCGACCAAACAAAATCCAGGACGTTTTATAATGTTTTGCAAAATAAAAACCCATACTGAAGTCATGAATTAGCTGGGATTTAAGCCAGATCTTGTGTTTTGAATGGAGTCAGTATGAGTTATAGATGATGATATACGTGTTTCCGTTAATGTTCGTTCGGCCGCAGCTGGAATTAATTCTGAGTTTGTGCTTTGCAGAAAATTTTCCCAAATTATACAAAACTCTGTGCCGGATCTCCTGTTGCAGTGTTTATAATTCTGCGCTGCATGTTGTGATGTGAATTACAGACATTTGTTTAAATGATTTGTTTTGGATCTGGATGATGTGGAATGACCTGCTCTGTTTATTTTTGTTGTAGCCCATCCAAGTAATTATGTGTAAATGAGATAATTAGCGAGCGATCCGTGCGGGTCAGGAGGGATTCGAGAGTTTCTGTGAAAATAAACAAATCACACACTTAGAAACACACTGAGAAGAGATGGAAAATTAGCAGAGAAACAGGACAGGCGGAGAGAGGAAAGTGGAAAGAGTGTTTACAGAAAAGACCAAAGAACTGCCGTTACAGCGTCATCACACAGACCAACACACTTATGCCTGGTTCAGATTACGCGATTTTGACTTCTAAAATCTTGTCGTGTCGTGGACAAGAAACATGTCAGACTACACGTTGCTACACGTCTCACACGCACACAATCACTCGCACACATATACACAAGCACTCACACACACACACACGCACACACTCACAAACACACACACACACACACTCTCTCGCTCGCTCACTCACTCTCGCTCACTCACTCGCACACACACTCTCGCTCACTCACTCACTCACCCTCTCTCACTCACTCTCGCTCTCTCACTCACTCACTCACTCAAACACACACACACACTCTCTCACTCACTCACACTCACTCACTCTCTTTCGCTCACTCACTCTCGCTCACTCGCACACACACTCACTCGCACACACACTCTCGCTCACTCACTCACTCTCGCTCACTCACTCACTCACTCTCACTCACTCACTCACTCACTCTCGCTCTCTCACTCACTCACTCACTCACTCACTCACTCACTCACTCACTCTCACTCACTCATTCAAACACTCACTCACACTCACTCACTCACTCTCGCTCACTCACTCACTCACACACACACTCACTCGCACACACACTCTCGCTCGCTCACTCACTCTCGCTCACTCACTCACTCTCCCTCACTCACTCACTCTCCCTCACTCACTCACTCTCACTCACTCACTCTCACTCACTCACTCGCACACACACTCACTTGCACACACACTCTCACTCTCCCTCACTCACTCTCACTCTCACTTTCGCTCACTCACTCGCACACACACACACACACACATACACACACTCACTCACTCACTCACTCACTCACTCACTCTCCCTCACTCACTCTCACTCACTCACTCGTGCACACACACACACACACACACACACACACACTCACTCTCGCTCACTCACTCACTCACTCGGGCACACACACACACACACACACACACACACACACACACACACACACACTCACTTACTCACTCACTCTTGACGGAACTCGTCGTGGAGGACCGAAAAAAGAAATTAAACATGATAGTCTTTTTATCTATGTCGTGAAGCAGCGCAGACGCGGCGTCGGTTTTCGTCCACTATGACACACTATACGAGATGAAGCGATCGAATCTTGCGTCCCGACGCCCGTTGTCGTTTACGAATCCCCACGACACCCTACGTCAAACGGATCGTGCCAAAATCGGGCTAAAATCATGTAATCTGAACCAGGCATTACAGTTCAAATCAAAATGATTCAACTCCCCTTGCAAATCAGGTTTATTGGCAAAATTTACTGACTTTCAGCTGTTTGCAATGAACAAATCAAACAAAAGTAATTGAAATAGCTCAACAAAACAAGAGTTTCAAGTGGTTTCCCCAAGTTCAACTGAAAATGCAACTTTTAATGTCTTCTGCAGTCTAAAAATTATTCAACCCCCTGAAATCCCTCACAACAGCACAAATCTGCAAAACAGGTGTTTTCTCACTAATCAAGGGCTTCATTAGTTGCACCAGGTGTGCTTGAGCTAGAACACATGAAATATCTGAACCGACTAGGTTTGTTGGGTATGACTGCATGTTAGAAATATGGCAAAGTCAAAAGAATGGTCCAAAAAGTTAAGAGAAGATTTCATCACCCTTCAGAAGTTCAGTGTTAAAGAATCAGTGGTTACACTACATTGACGGGGCAGAAAAAAGGAAGCTATCAACGGCTGCAATCAGATTTCTGAGAAAGCAGGATCAGAAAAACCCTTGAGTGACTGCAAAAGACCTGCAGCAAGACTGGGTGGCCAAAGGCACTGAGGTTTCAGTTTGAACAGTAAGGCACGTACTAAATGCATGCCAGAACTTCAAGACGTACACCGCTACTGGCCCAAAAGCACAAGAAAAGTGCTCAAAATCATAGAAATAAGCCACAGAAGTTTTGGGATTCTGTTCTGTGGAGTGATGAAACAAAACTGGAACTTTTCGGCCCTGTGGATCAGCGGTGTGTCTGGAGGAAGAAGAATGAAGTATATGCTGTAAAGACTCTGTCTACAGTTCAACATGGTAGGGCTTGGTGATGCTCTGCGGCTGATTTACATCCTCTGGCACTGGAAACCTGGAGTGTGTGGAAGACAAGATGGATTAATTGAAGTATCAGGAAATCCTAGGAGAAAACGCCATGCCGTCAGTGAGGAAGCTGAAGCTTGGACCTTCCAACAGGACAATGATCCCAAACATACCTCAGTTTCCACCAAGGCTTGGTTGCAGAAGAAGTCCTGGAAGATTCTACAGTGGCATTATAGTCAGCTGACCTGAACCCCATAGAAAATCCCTGGTGGGATTTGAAGAAGGCGCAAACTCAGGAATATCACTGAACTGGAGGCCATTGCTCATGAGGAACCAGCTCAGATTCCTCAGAAATGCTGCCAGAAGCTGCTGTCTGGTTAAACATCTCGTTTGCAGCAGGTCAGAACAGCAAAAGGTTGTTCTAATAAGTACTAAAGATGCTTGCCATGAAGGGGTTGAATCATTTTGAGACTCCAGAAGACATTAAAAGTTGCATTTTCAGTTGAATTTGGGGAAACCACTTGAAACATTTGTGTTGAGCTATTTCAATGAATTTTGTTTGATTTTTGTTCATTGCAAACAGCTGAAAGTCTGTAAATTTTACCAATAAACCTGATTTGCAATGGGGGTTGAATAATTTCGATTACGACAGTATGACTTTGACTTACTGTACCATGGATGTCTCTGTATTTTAGCTGTGCTGTACTGTAGGGCAGTGTGTCATGTTGAAACTCAAGCCCGTCGGTGTGATCGCTGCCATATGCTTCAGTACGAGTGTGTCAGATCTCTGGCGAACTCTTTAAAGGCTTGTTCCTCCCGCACACCCTCTAATTTAGTTATACTGGAGATATTTAGAGTAAACACACACTCGTATCCACAGCCATGCTTAAGGGCTTTACTGTATGTGTGTTAAAGGACTGTATGTGTCCAGATGTAAGTGTGTGTGTTTGGTGAGGTCATCACTTCTGAATGTTAACAGCACTTTGCATGAATAAGCTACAAAATAGGGCTCCTGTTTTTTGTGCTATTTGAACGAACGGTCATACTTGAAGGGATAGTTCAACCAAAAATTTTAATTTTGTCATTTTCTGTCATGTTGCATCAGCCCTGTTTCGTACTAATACACATTGAAACATCAACATTGAATGTAAAACATCCAATAACAGCCTTGTTGTAAAACTGCATTACATTTATGAGAGATTCATGAAACAGTCAGGGCTGAAATATGCGGCTAAAACTGAAAGTGTAAAAAAACTAATGACATTTAAGCTTACCGCAAATCAAGTTTACTGAACTAAAACGTTTTTTTTATCCGAAATATGTAATTTACCAAATAATTTAGACTCTATGGGTCAGATTTACTAAGGGCAACAGGGCAAAGTAGCATGAGAGCGCAATCCCATAAAAGCATGACCAACACAATCTACCAAGAGCAGCGCAAATTAGCCTCTGTTTTAAGACATGCTGTTTTTGGTCTGTAAATAATGGCGCAAATACCAGTAAATTGACTAGATTCCTTAGTAAAATCATGTTGCATGATTCATTTAAATTCTCTCCTCCTGTAAATACTGCATCTGAAAGGGAAACTCCTACAAATGCATATGCAATAAAGTCAGCCAAAAAAAAAAAAAAGAGTCTTTAGTAAATCCTTCAAAAAGAGGGTTTGCGCTGGCGCAAGATGTTAGTAAATCTGGCCCTAAAATTGCTAGAAAATCAAAGCCTTATGTCTAAGCTGAGTTCCAAATTTGAAGTTGATACCACAAAAATTGTGCCTGGTAAAAGGTTTTAAAGTTTTGTTTTCGTTCGGTTTTAAACTCGATGTCCAATTTCACAATGGTTTTCAAAGGATGAATTTTGAGGGTTTTCTGAGGGTTTATCAGACTAGTCAGTTACAAAATTTCTCTTTAAACTAGGGCTGCACGATTAATCGCAATTTCCATGTAATCGCACTTAAACCGATTTAGCTTGTCGTGATTTTGAAATCGCAAATGCTGTGATCATTTGTTATGCGCAGCTTGTCATTGATGTACGTCTCTGTAAACACTGCTCACTCTGAAAGCACTGCGAGTTTGAGTCACTTATAACGTGCATTTGAAAAAGCAACACACGTCAAACATCTTTCCAAACACGAGAAGCATTTATGAACCTCTTGTCCAACACAAGACAACATTTAATAACATGCTTTTACTCCAAACTCACTTCATAACGACAGCTGAGCTCATCCTTCTGTGAGATGATGTGCTTCTTACATAGAATAAGGCAGTCGTGTGTTTATTAGTCATGTTTAATCAAAGCGTTTCAGTCTTCTGTTTATTCAGCTACAGCGATAGGGATTTCCTGGAATGATGTGTGTTATCGTACTTCTGCGGCGGGGCGTATTTGGCGTGTGTGAGACGCCCTCTGGTGTTCAGATGGGTGTGTGTGTGTGTGACGCCCTCTGGTGTTCAGATGGATGTGTGTACAGTGTGTGAGATGCCCTCTGGTGTTCAGATGGGTGTGTGTGTGTGTGTGTGTTTGTGAGATGCCCTCTGGTGTTCAGATGGATATGTGGTGCGTGTGTGTGTGAGACACCCTCTGGTGTTTAGATGTGTGTGTGTGTGTGTGTGTGTGTGTGTGTGTGTGTGTGTGTGTGACGCCCTCTGGTGTTCAGATGGGTGTGTGTGTGTGTGTGTGTGTGACGCCCTCTGGTGTTCAGATGGGTGGGTGTGTGTGTGTGTGTGACGCCCTCTGGTGTTCAGATGGATATGTGGTGTGTGTGTGTGTGTGTGTGTGTGAGACGCCCTCTGGTGTTCAGATGGAGCATTTACTACGATCAGCCGCTGCACTGACAAACTGCACATAAAATAATCTACTTTAAACTTTATGGAAATTCGTTGTGGAAATCCCTAGTTTTTTTTAATAATAACTTTGGTCTAATGTCACTTTTATTCGTATTATTTAAATTTTGCTTTATTTTTTGCAGTCACCGTTCCAAAACCGGGTCCTACACCTTCCTCGTCCTCAAACCCCAAACCGCCCCGGCGCACCATGCCGTCTCCGTACCGGCTGCCGACTCCTCTTCCTCAACTCCCCGTGAGGAAGGGCATCAGGGGCCGGCGGCCCAAGAGCGAGACCATCGCGCTTCTGAAAGCTCTGGCCGCCTCCACCTCGGCCCAGGACCCAGAAGACCCAGGAGCTGCCACGCCCCAAACCACACCCATCTCCCAGCATCCCCTGCGCCCGTACAAGAAGAGGGGACCAAAACCAGGCAGCAAGGTAGCATTAAACGAGTTCTGTGTGTATTTACGAAAGGACTGTCATGGTCTTGCTTTTTATTTATTACTTAAAGCTCACTGGAAGTTCTTCAATACCACACCAAAAACTACTAGTGTAACTGATCAAGTTAAAATATTATTAAAAACAAGTGACAAGTGAACAGTCAGTAATAAAATAAGAACAAATACACGAATTACAAGCAGAGATGAATACTAAATAACAAAGTTCTAAGTCTAACAGTAGTATTCAGGCACAGAAATGAATAATTAAGCCTAAATGTAAAATAACACTATTTGTTCACTTTACTAATTAAATATAGTTTAATCTTTGTTAAAGCTGCATGTTGTCGTTTTATTAACATTAATGACACAGAAACAGCAGGAATATTAGGCTGCCGTCACTTTAAGAGCGAATGCATGAACATCCGGTTTCTTTCTCAACTGTTCACTTCTGACAGAACCGAGAGAATACTTGCTGAGCCGTATATTTAGATATAATTTTGTGTTTATATGTCCGTTCAAGGGCAAGGAAACACGAGAGAGGAATCAATTCGGTGTTCGAGTGCTATCCAAAACGCACCTCTATTTTCGCCTGTTCTTCTGCGTTAAATTTTTTTGAATGTGTAAATTGGCAAGACAAAACACATCCAAATGATTACCTTTCACTCTATGATGGTTCAATTTAGCAGTTAATCCTGAACCGTGGGGCAGCTGGTCCTGCGATCTATTGCACCCCTATGTTGTGGAGTGTGTCATTCAGTGAAATACTGAAGTTTATCATGTGTTTCTGTTTCTCAGAGGAAGTCCAGACTCCTTCAGAGCTCCATGTCTATCTCAGCCAGCTCAGACTCCAGGGTTCCCATGACTCGCATGCCCAGCGATGGACTCTCTTCTCTGGGATCCCCGTCATCTGTGGTGTCTACTGGTATCTAATACAACTTCTAATATCCCGTATGCTGGCACACAGAGGAACATCTGACGTCTGATCTGTATATGTAGTTCACATATCCACAATAATCCAACTATATAACTACAATAATTATACTACATAGCCACGATGATCAGATTATACTGAATAGACTATGTAACTAAAGTAATCAGACTACAAAACCACAGTGAGCAGAACATATGACCATAATAATCAGATTATATAACCATAATAAGTAGACTATATACAGTAACTGCAGTATTTAGACTGTAACCACAATTATCAGACCAAACAAGCATAATTATCCGACTATATAACCACTATGATCAGACTAAATTACTACAATAATCAGATTATATAACCATATTGTAAGTAGATTATATACTGTAACTGCAGTAATCAGAGTATGTAATGTAACCACAGTTATTAGACCATATGATCGTAAAATCAGACTATATAACCACTATGATCAGACTAGATAACCTCAGTATTCAGACTATATAACCATAAGAAGACTCAGTAACTGCAGTAATCAGACTGTAACCACAATTATCAGACCATATGAGTATAATAATCAGATTATATAACCACTATAATCTGACTTCATAAGGACAATAACCAGAGTATATAACTACAGTAATCAGACTATATAACCATAAGTAAACCCAATGCATAGGACAATAGAGACACCAGAATAACAATATTCATGATTCTGAAGCTGAAAATACAGATTTATTTTAGACGAATATGTTTGCACTCTGACACTGACTAGATATATTTAAAATAATATAGGCCACTTTTTTATGGTAGCAAAAGACATTTGGCATTATCAGGACCCACAAATATTCCCCCATTGCATTATTATACATTATATTCAACATCATATATAGTAGTTTAATGTAGGACTGACACTAAAACTCTTTGCGATTTTTGTATTGCGATATATTGTGACACGATATATTGTTACACCCCTAGTTTTAACCAGGCTAACCATATTGTGTGGTTAATAAAGCTTTAATGCAGTAGATCTGAATGTTTCAGTACAGTAGTGTTTACACACGCATGTCCCGTCCGTGTCCATCAGTGTGTGTGTACGTGAAGAAGCACGGGAACTGCGGGCCGCATCTGGACCGTAAGCAGGTTCAGCGACTGCCGGATCACTTCGGGCCCGAGGCGGTGAATCTGGTTCTGCAGAAGACGGTTCAGGCCTGTCTGGATTGTGCGTACCAACCCAAAGTGCTTCTGGGATGCCTTCAGAGCCAAGGGGGCGGAGGAGAGGTGGTCAGAGGTACACAGTCTTCAGAGTTCAGAAACAGTAGGGCGCGTTTCCATTACAGATTTGCGCAGAACTTTTGCGTTTTTTTTTTTTTTTCTCTAAATGTCGACAAAAAACTATTGCGAAATGACGCCGTTTCCATTAACCGATGTTATGCGACTAAAATGTAATTTTTTCCTCTCGCGATCAGTTAAATCATTCCAAAAACCATGGAAACGGACGTTGGTAGGTTTATGTACTATATCCCAGCCACTGCACTGGCCATTATTATTAATCAAAGGAGATGTATGTGTGTTTTCCAAGCATTAATGGTAAGGAACGACCCTTATAGGCTACTTGTGAGCGGCACATATGAGGTGTTTCTGGGTGTTTCTCCCTCAGATCTGCTTCCAGGTCTTGATTGTGGCATTTATTTGAGGTTTAGAATCCATTATTCCTGTAATAATATTGTCTTATATGAATTTAATAAAGAACTCTGTCTCGTATTCTGTCCAAACACACCGCGTCATCTATGTCAGGTGACCTGTAAATGCGCAAAAATGGTTTGTTTCCATTGCAGTTTTGCGAAATATTTCTTTTTCGAATTGCCTGAAAAACCTCCTCATGTGAGCGTAACAACTTTTTTGCGATAAATGGGAGTTTTTTGCGAAATTGCCGTGTTTCCATTGGCAACACAGCAACATTACACACTTAAGAATAGGGCTGGGTATCAAGTTCGATACTTTTTAGGTACTGACCGAATTGCCTCGATACCATCGAGTATCAAAAAATGTCGTTCGGTACCAAATTTCGATACTTGAGGGGTTAATCGTGTCAACGTCAGTGAAACAATAAGCATGCAGCATTGTATGATGTGCCCAAATCAAGAGGCATCAAGGAAAACACTAGTTTACGTCGGCTTGATGGCCGTGATATGAACTGACAGAGACACGCAGAACATGCAGGATTCATATTTAAATAGTCCTTTTGTATTAGTTCAATATTCTCACTTTGACAACATTTCATTTGAGAGAAACTATCATCACATCACAGAAGGAGGTCTACACGGCAACCCGCCAAAATAAAAGTCTGGTTTAACTTAAAGAAACTGCGATAGAAATATATTACTCTTGTACAGTATAATGTAATACTACTACTACTAATAATAATAATAATGAAATTGTCTTCCATGTTATAATTTTAACAGTAAACCTCTGTTGTGTTGCACTTGTTTGCCAAAAAATTAAAGGGCTTGTTTAATTTTCATTTAAATTAAAAGATAAATTGTTTTATGCCTTTATTTGATTACCAGAAAAGTTGAAATACACAACAAAGAATAAAAAATAAATAAATTAAAACAAAATTATAGGCCCTTATTATTCAATTAATAAATTAAGTTGTTTTTATGAATTCAATTTAGATATGTTAAAGATATCATAAAGATATGTTTTTGATTAAACTATTAAAATAAAATATAGACAAAATAAAACGGAAATCAATAAAAAATAAAATAGAATTTTAAATTTTTTTTTTATTTTGTTAAACTGATAATAAATTGCTGTTAAATTGAACAATTTTCATGATTTCAATTAATTACACATGCTTTTTGAATAATAAAGTTTAATATAACCATAAAAAATAAAAAAAATAAAAAAATGAATCCAGAAAAATTAAAACGGAATTAACTCTCATTAAACTAGGTTATGTAAAGTGTGCTTATCCTTCAGGTCGGCTGCTTTAACAATTTAGCTTTCTTGTTTTTCCCCTCTTCACATTAATGTTACAGCCTCTGCTTTAACATTATCTGGTTATAAGATTGGTATTGAAAAAAGTATCGTTCAGGTGACGGTATCGAAGTCATGGTTTCGGTATCGAAAAGTTTTTGAACAATACCCAGCCCTACTAATGAAAGATGAACGTGTAATAAAGCATAATTGCTCCTCTAACATGAAACCTGCTGATTTTCAAGCACTCCCAGTAAAGACGTACTGTTGTGTGTGTGTGTGTGTGTGTGTGTGTGTGTGTGTGTGTCTAGTCCGAACAGATGGTGGGACGCGGTTGGTGAAGCTGCCGTCAGCGTCCAGCGCCGGGTGTGTGTTACGCTTCCTGGAACTGGTGTGTCGACACCTGCAGTGTGATAATCTGTTCAGCAGTCAACCGTTCAGTCCACACAACAACTACGAGCGCTCTAAATCAGGTGTGTTTATGACCTCTGTATCCTGATGTCTGAGGGTATGATCTGTCACTCCAGTTAAAGGTGCTCTATGTAACCTTTGCACTCTTTCAGCCTGTTATTTTACTTTGAAATGTGTGTTTCCGTGTTGGAAAGTCTGGTTTTGTTTTGGTCTGTGATACTGCACGCTGCCAGTTTGCCAATTTTCATTGTCAATTGCGCTCGTTCCTGTTGTGTGTCTCAAACTGGCAACCCGTGTGAGCGCCGAGTCTGACACCGTGTCCAAACCACAGGGTTTCCGCGGGGCATTAAAAAGCATTAAAAGTCATTAAATGGATTTTGCGATAATTAAGGCCTTAAATGGCATTAAAAAGCATTAAATTGTAATCCTACAGGCATTGAAATCATTTTGAAGAAAATTTTGTATTATCAATTTATTTGAATATAGCCTTCATAATTAATCATTTTTATTTGCTGTCGCAAAATCTGTACGTTAGTGTGATAAAAACACGCGGAACTGGTTTGGTGATTGCCTCCGGCTGGAGCAAAGTTGCCGTGATACGGAGATGACGCGAGCATTTTGAACAGCAGGAACAACAGGAATAAAACTAGACCAGAAAAATGGGAAAGTGCAAGGAAGACAAACAGTTTAGGACGTGGTTGCAGCCGCTGGGGGTCAAGATAAAGAAGGATTCTGCAGCGTTTGTACAAAGGTATTTAAGTTGGGTATCAACAATGGGAATCAACACCGTAAAATCTCATATGCAGTCTGACAGCCACACATCGACGGAAAAAGGATATATGAAATATCCGTTGTTAGTCATGGGTCGTGTATGGCATTCGAAATGAAAAAATGGCATTAAAAAGGCATTACATTTAAATTGAAGATACCTGCAGAAACCCTGAAACCAGACGCGATGCGATAAGATTCCAGCGACAAATAATTTGTCTGTCCACATTAGATGCGTCGCGACTGCGATATGCGTCAAAATAAATCAAAACCCACAGCCAATCAGAACAGCGTGTGGGCGGAGTCAGCCAATCAGAACAGAGTGTGGGCGGAGTCAGCCAATCAGAACAGCGTGTGGGCAGAGTCAGCCAATCAGAACAGTGTGTGGGCGGAGTCAGCCAATCAGAACAGTGTGTGGGCGGAGTCTCGCGGCACCAGAGAGTAATCTTGACGGCACTCGCAAGAAAATGGATAAGTAGCTACATAATCAAATTCACAAATATTACACCATTTAAACATTATTCAAATACACAGGCTGAGTTACTAAAGCAATCTTTGTCAAAGAATACACTTGTTTGTTCACAGTTTGAACGTTCTTGTTTCCATTTGTTTAATTTCAAGATCTGAGGTGAATTATCCACTGTTGCTTTTACAGCCACAAAGCTGGAGCACTAAATGATGTTCAGAGTCACATGACACGCTTTTAATATTAAATAAAGCACATAAACAGTGCCTGAGATTATCATCCCCACACTTTGTGTTTGTTGTTCCAGCGCGACGTCACAGAAAAATAGAAACCGTTTCTAAAATAGAATCGTCGCGTGTCGCCGTCGCGGCTGGTTAGGACACACACTCTGATGAACATGGAAAATAACCTTTTATTGCGTGTAGTTAGCACACGGTGTGAGGAGCAGGAGGCGAGAGAAACAACGATCTCATATATTTTGAATGTGGACTGCAGTACCTATCTCTACCACTAGCTGTCCTTCTTACAGACTGCACCTTTAAAGGAATCATTTTCCCAAATATATTCTTCATTTCCTCACTGTCAAGTTGCTCCAAACCGGTTTGATTCTAAGCCTTCCATCAAATACAAAAGGAGATGTTATGAAGAATGTGCGAGCTGCTCTCTACAGTGAGTGTGGATTGTGACGCGTTCGTCGAGCTGATGGCAGGATGTTCTGTGCGACGGTTCATCACAGAGCTATTGTGTGAGCTACTTTTACAGGGTTTTTTGGGGCCAAAAATTCTTTCATTATATAGAAAAGAGCATCTGTGACAATCAGTGTTGTTGTCATTGTTAACTGAAACTAAAACTACTAAAAATATTTTTTTTGGAAAAGAATGTCATAAAATATAAATATTGGATGGAAAAAATATTAGAAATTTATCAGATATTAGAAGGCGAATAATAATGACAAGCATGTAACAAAGTTACTAAAATTAAAAGTGAAAATATTAAATTTAAAAGCTTATTTAAAATAACAAATATTGGAATAGTATATGAATAATACATAATCATAAAAGCACATAAAATTAAAACTAATTAAAAATATGAATAAATACTATAAAGGTATATAAATGATACTAAAAACTAATAAAAATGACAAAAGCACATAACAAAATTATAAAAATGTAAATGAAAACGAAATATATAAAAAAGTTAAAATAGTTTAATAGTAAATTAGTTTTAAATATTAACAATTAATAATTGTTAAAAACTACTAAAAATGACAAAAGCATTTGTGACTAAATGACTAAAAATTTCTAAAACT
Source organism: Leuciscus idus (assembly GCA_021554675.1). Lineage (NCBI taxonomy): Eukaryota > Metazoa > Chordata > Actinopteri > Cypriniformes > Leuciscidae > Leuciscus > Leuciscus idus. Next base: position 31,464,308 of record CM038640.1, on the reverse strand, counting down.
TAAACTGAGATTAGAATGAAAACTAAAAAATATAAAATAAAAGTTCATTTCAAATATTAATAAAAATTATAAAGGCATACAATACTAAAATGCCGCTTCAAAACCCTTTTGTCTTGGTTTCGACGCAGTGCTGAACTGTCATGTTGTGTGTGTGTGCAGTTAAATGGTCGTGTGTGTGTGTGTGTGTGTGTGCAGTTAAATGGTCGTGTGTGTGTGTGTGTGTGTGTGTGTGTGTGTGTGCAGCTCTGAGTTGTGATGTTGTGCAGCTCTGAGTTGTGATGTTGTGTGTGTGTGCAGTTAAATGGTCATTTAAATGGTCATGTTGTGTGTGTGTGCTGAGTTGTGATGTTGTGTGTGCGCAGTGCTGAGTTGTGATATTGTGTGTGTGTGTGTGTGTGTGTGCAGTGAAGGAGGAGCTGCTGTCGGACGGGCCGTCTCTGATCAGGGCAGTGAAGAGGATCTCCAGAGAGTCTCCACCGTACTGCGCTCCTCTCTCCCCGAAACTCCTTCACACAGACACACACCCCTCGGAAGGTACAGCGCTTCACACACACACACACACACACACACACACACACACACACACACACACACGCACCTCAGAAGGTACAGCGCTTCACACACACACACACACACACACACACACACACACACACACACACACACACACACACCCCTCAGAAGGTACAGCGCTTCACACACACACACACACACACCTCAGAAGGTACAGCGCTTCACACACACACACCCCTCAGAAGGTACAGCGCTTCACACACACACACACACACACACACACACACACACACACACACACCCCTCGGAAGGTACAGCGCTTCACACACACAGAAACAACAAATAAATAAAAATTAATACATTTATGGACTACATACAGAAATTTTACAAAATACACATAGACAAACAACAATATGGAGAGACGAAGAAAAACAAAAAGGTAAAGAAAAGAAAGACCTTATCATTTGAAATATATGTCCTTTGGGGGTGTTGAGTGTTTTAAGATATTCAGTACTTTAACATCTCTTACCCTTTCTCTCGTCCTCCCAATCCTCCAAACAATAATAATAATAATAATATAGATTATTACAGATCCATCACATGATAAACCTACTGAACTCTGCTATATCTAAAACCTTCGAAAGGCGGCAAATTCAAAATCTAGATTAATCACCGTCAACACTGCATACAGATGATTGATTGCTATTTTAATTTGGTGATACAATAGTTTGTTAAACTGAATTTCTATTGATTTATGAGGAAAATGTGTATGTTTGTGCGTGGTGTGTGTGTGCGCATGCGTGTGTGTGTGTGTGCAGCCGAGACTCATCCTCCAGAGGAGAACGGGTTACTGAAGGAGCAGCGCTTCATGGACTCCGCCTCCAACTCCATGACGCCCCGCCCACAAACCCTGAGAAGCACCTCCGAATACCAATCAGCACCCAGCAGCCCGTATTACCATGGCAACAGGCCCCCTCTACGGCGACAGGCCTCCAACCCCCCTCCTCACACACACACACACAGGCGCGTGGAGGGTGAGCGTTTCTGTGTGAAGCTGTCACACTCACTCACTCACTCATTTGTTTTGACTCTTCTGATCCAGGGTTTGCTAAAGTATGGTTTGTGAGTCGATGAAAAGCAAATAATTCATGAAATCATGTATCATTATTTTTATATATATATATATATATATATATAAATAACATACATATTGTAAATAATTGGTTAAACCATAAAAAATGTAATTCTAATTATATAAATAGTAAATAAATCCATCGAAATTATTGTATAATAATAATTAGTAAAATCATAAAAATGCAAATAAATCAGATTAGATAAATAATAAAAAAATCGAATTATATAAATAATAATTGTAAATAATAATTAGAAAAATCATAACATCTAAATAATAATTATATAAATAAAAAAATCTAATAGTTGGCTAGCGCTGCTTTGGGGAAACACACCCCAGGCTGAAGGAACTGCATTATCTGCTGATCAAACGCCTGTTCCCTGTGTTTCCAGCAGCGAGCTCGACCACGGGTCCCGAGGCGGTGGAGCGGGACCTTCCCAGAACCCCCGGCAGGAGCCCGTCGTCCTGGTCCATAGAGGAAGTGATGCAGTTCGTGTGTGACGCGGATCCCGCAGCCCTCGCCCCGCACGCTGAGCTCTTCAGAAAACACGTCAGTGAATCACTGAGAGACACACACACACACACGCTTTACATCGGACTCTAAATCAGCCAGTGTGAGGGAGAGCGGGAACATCATCTGTGTTTAGACTTCACCGGCAAGATACACACACACACACACACACACACACACCGTCTGGACAGACTCACAGCTGTGTGAAACAAAGTAACAGCGCTACTAAATCAGCTCGATTTTTATTTATTTTTTGTAGTTTATTATATTTAAATATGCAGAATGCTTGAATTAAAGTTCCTGTTATGCTTTTCCGAATATTACCCTTCATGCAGTGTGTTATAAACAGTGTTGGGGAAGGTTACTTTTAAAAGGAATGCATTACAATATTGCGTTACTTAGTTACGTTTTATAAAAAGTAATGCGTTACGTTACTTTTGCGTTACTTTTCCTCACCTGGGCTTGCTTGCTTTTTAATAACCACAAAATTTTTTTTTTTGCCAAATGTTAAGGCCTTTATACACCAAAAGTGAAGTGAATAAGCCTCAGGCTGATGGAAATGCATATTCACTCCTGTACAGTAGAGGGCGCCGCTCAAACAAACCTTTCAGCTTCTGCAGATTAAAGAACAATAGGAGACAGAAGGAAGTTCAACACTCTTATTTCTTAATCTAATCTAAAGTAATTTTTGCTGATTAGTATGGTTGAATTAGATCATTGAAGGTCAGCAGCAAAGACATTGGCTAATAAAGTGAGATTAAATACATAAAGTATATTTGTGTAATTTAATATGGTTAATTATAAAAGATTTGCGAACAATTCTGAGATTGCATTTCACTGTTTTTAATCATTTTGAGGAATACTGAATATTTTTGTGAAAGTGAGATGAGTAAATGCATGTTCACATTTAGACTAGAACTAAAATAACCATCATGTATAAACAACACACACACACACACACACACACACACAGCACCTCCTCACTTTATTTCTCTCAACATGGGGACAGGAGAGCTGTCAATCAATAAATATGAATAAGAAACTTAAATATTTTGTTGTAAATTGAAAAAGTAATGCGTTACTTTACTAGTTACTTGAAAAAATAATCTGATTACATAACTCAAGTTACTTGTAATGAGTTAAACACAACACTGGTAATAAAGTTGTTTGTGAATGTATAAGGTCTGCAAAGTTTTAAAGATCAAAGTGCAGAGAAATAAAGTTATTGAGAATCGGATCGTGAGGTGGCAAAAAATTCAATGCAAGTCAATGGGGACCAATGTTGTTTAGACCTCAGCTTTCCTCCAAATATCTTTTCTATCTTGTTCTGCAGAATTAATTAAATCATACAGGTCTGTAATGACGTAAGGGTGAACAGAAGGTTAATTTTTTTTAAAGTTTTTAAAAGATCAGGTTGGTCACATAAATCGGAAGCTCTGATTGGCTGCCACTGGTTCTGACATCATCAGCGGTAAAACTCATGTTGTTTCTCTCTGCAGGAGATCGACGGTAAAGCGCTGATGTTACTGCGCAGCGACATGGTGATGAAGTACATGGGTCTGAAACTGGGACCAGCGCTCAAACTCTGCCATCACATCGAGAGACTCAAGCAGGGGAAGCAGTGAAACACACACTCACACACACACACACACACACACGCTGCTACAGAGGGGGCTGATGGGAAATCACTGTGTGCTGCTCGCTCGTCTCTCCATAAACACACACACACACACACCATCTCTCCTGGAAGTTCATGTTCAACCTGAGGAACACTAGTGACGCTACGCTCTCTGGGAACGAACCTCAAACCTCCTCGTCAGGAACAAACAGGAAGTCAGCTCTCACTTCCTGCGATCTCGTCTCCCCAAAGATGCCGAGGCTTTACGGGACGATTATCTCATCGATAATGGCCGTTTTTGAGTCTGATTAATCGCTCTACCTCCCTGTGACGTCCTACAAGTTCACAGGTGCCACTGAAAATCTTTGCAAGTCTTGTTTGTGTGTTTATAGTTGGCGTCAAACAAACACTTCGCATTCGAGTTACACGCATCACAATCTCACGGGAAAAGTTCGCTAAAAATGAAAGTTCTGTCATCAAACCCGCGTGATTTCTTCCGTCGAACGCAAAAAAAAAAAAAAAAAAGACGTTTTGAAGAATGTTCATGCTGCTCGTTTTCATACAGTCAGTGAGTAAATGATGGCAGAATTATTATTTTTGACCTAAGAAAACCCGAGCTTGTTTCTGTGAGCAAATGAAGAGAGTTTGCTTTGCAAGATATTTGGTCATAAATGACATTTTAAGAGTGTAAATCCATAAAGTTTTCACTCCGCACATCCATTTCAAACACAATGTTGTAGAATAACGTTCTCAAAGTAGTAAAACACACCAGTACAATATTCAGGCCTAAATTTAAGATTTACGTAATTTGAGTTGCATATATAATTTCAATCCATTTCGACAGTTTTAAACTAATAAACTTAAAGTGATTATATTTTCAGTCATACATAAACCAAAAACAGGTACGATTTCTGCATTCAAATAAAAATAATAATAATAATAATAACTGATTCTCTAAAATCACATTTTCAAGTGTGAAAAATGTATCCAGTTAAAAAGTATAAACATGTTTAAAATATGTCAGGCTGTGGAACAAGTCAATTAGTACAAATGTATGAGATTGAAACGACTTGGACATGTTGATGATACAGTGCTATGCATAAGTTTAGACACCCATGCTAAAGTTGACTAAAAAGAGGAATAAAAAATCATCTTTTGGAAATTGAACTTAATGCCTTCATTGAAAAAAATTGGAAAAATCCAACCTTTAAGGACACCAATTTTCTTTGTGAATGAATAATGTATCGTAAATAAATAAATGTTCTTCCTTAAAATACAGGGTGCATAAGTCTGGGCACCCCTATGTTAAATTCCCATAGAGGCAGGCAGATTTTTATTTTTAAAGGCCAGTTACTTCATGGATCCAGGATACTATGCATCCTGATAAAGTTCCCTTGGCCTTTGGAAATTAAAATAGCCCCACATCATCACACACCCTTCACCATACCTAGAGATTGGCATGGTTTTATTTCAGTTAGCCTAATAGCTGGTTTGATTTGCATTGAGAGATGATCTTCTGGAAAGTACTCCATGCCAATCTCTAGGTATGGTGAAGGCTATGTGATGATGCATTTATCAGGATGCATAGTATCCTGGATCCATGAAGTAACTGGCCTTTAAAAATTAAAAATCTGCCTGCCTCTATGGGAATTTAACATCGGGGTGTCCAGACTTATGCACCCTGTATTTTAAGGAAGAACATTTATTTATTTACGACACATTATTCATTCACAAAGAAAATTGGTGTCCTTAAAGGTTGGATTTTTCCAAATTTTTTCAATTAAGGCATTAAGTTCAATTTCCAAAAGATGATTTTTTATTCCTCTTTTTAGTCAACTTTAGCATGGGTGTCTAAACTTATGCATAGCACTGTAAATATGGTTATTGTGTATTTAAAATGGTCATTACAGAAATCTGACTTGTTTTATTAATGTATGACTGAAAAATACACAGATTTATCAGTTTATGTTAAAGCCGTATGAATGGAAATTTTACATGCAATTCAAATGTGTAAGTCTTTAATGTATAGCCCATAATGCATCAGTGAACAGCACTGATTATAAATGATCGTTGTAGTTTTCCGTCTGCTGTATTTTTCTTCTGCCGCTTGTTGTCCAGTCCTCTCTAACGAAGAGAAGGTCCAGTCCTCTCTAACGAAGGGAAGGTCCAGTCCTCTCTAACGAAGCGAAGGTCCAGTCCTCTCTAACGAAGAGAAGGTCCAGTCCTCTCTAACGAAGAGAAGGTCCAGTCCTCTCTAACGAAGAGAAGGTCCAGTCCTCTCTAACGAAGAGAAGGTCCAGTCCTCTCTAACGAAGCGAAGGTCCAGTCCTCTCTAACGAAGCGAAGGTCCAGTCCTCTCTAACGAAGAGAAGGTCCAGTCCTCTCTAACGAAGAGAAGGTCCAGTCCTCTCTAACGAAGCGAAGGTCCAGTCCTCTCTAACGAAGCGAAGGTCCAGTCCTCTCTAACGAAGAGAAGGTCCAGTCCTCTCTAACGAAGCGAAGGTCCAGTCCTCTCTAACGAAGCGAAGGACGGGGGAATCTGTCATGTCACGAGTGTCGCGTTTTGTTACAGAAACCCGATGTTTCTCCGAGGCCTTCACGTCGAGCTCTTCTTATCTTGGGAATGTTTGGGTTTGATATGTGTGTGTTACGAAGTGTTTGCAGAGTCACGGTGAGATGTTAAAAGCGGACGTCCACAACCTGCCGGAGGACAGTATTCAACAGACACCACATCACTTCAGTCGAGCATTGCTGACGGTGTCATTGAACTATTAGAAATATCACTAAAATAGTGGGAATTTGATGTAATGTGAATGCCGGTGTGTTTTGCACTGGCCTCCCATCTTTAATCCTGAAGTTTATATGTTGATATTTTATCACTTGCATTGATAGATCAGACGTCAATGGTGTATTATGGGTTTAACCATAAAACTCAGCAACAGGAATGTACATTTTTTTTGTAGAGAAGAAATATTTTAAGCTAAAACACGTTGTATATGGAAGTGGGAAATGTGACGATACGTTACGGATTGGTTGTTGAATCTTGAACTGCCTTCCAGCGCTTTTTACCGGGAGGAAAATGTCCATTTTAAAAACTGCCTTGCTTTACTTTTGAGACTTCTCAGGTTTTTTTCCATCTTTTGTATCGTAGCATTTCAAGTTAGTTGTGAATGTGATTGTTTTAGATTATTCTTGTTCCTTTGTTGAACTTTTCATTTTTTTTGTAAAAAAAAACAAAAAAAAACAATTCAGATGTATTCGTAACGTCGTGCCATATTATAGATGAAGCAAATTATTGAATATCAATACTTGTCATGAAATGTTCGAAAACTGAAAAAAAAAACAAGCTTCGCTCTTGATACCAGAGACGTTTTTAATCATGAAATTTTTAAAGCTAATGCATTCGTCACATACACATTTTCGACATTTTAAATGATACAAATAATAAATAAATAATTTAAAACATCACCAGACTCTCTTTTTTTCATTCTTTTACCCATTCAGTTATTTACAAAAGTTGTTCATGGTTTAAAAAAAAAAAAAAAAAAAAACTATTCAATACTTAAAATTTCAGTACGTATAAAAGAGTTGGAGGGTCATCGGACACATAAATTAATTCACATCATAGAAACAGTCATGGTTTATTCATAAACTTCTGGTATTCATGCTGATGGTGATTGTTTTTTTCTTTCGTGTAGATCTGGGAAGAGTGAAAATATAATCACATGCCGGCCGGGAAATGATTTAAGGCTTTACAGTAAACACACACACACACACACACTTCAGTACTGACAGGAAAAAAAACAAGGAATACATTGCACAGCAGTTCATCAAATGTATTATTTGTATAAACCAATACTTGAGTGAACTGTGTGAATATGGAGGAAATCTGTCAAGCTGCTATTTTGAGGAAGTTCAATCAGTTCGACGTGAAAACCTTTCCTGAACTCGGACGCCTTGCAGGAATTCCAATAAACAAACACACAAACACGAGTCAGCACATTTCACACTGACAAGTCAAAATGAATCCTGGCTCATTACTTTCATTTTCCTTTTTTTTCTCTCTCTCTCTATGGATGATTCTGAGGGAGCGTGTAGGATCTCATTTCAGTTCTGCTGAAAGTGGCCTGAAGGAAAGTCTCATCTGAGCCAATCCATTATATTGCTCCTTAAATCTTCATCTGTGACCAAATTAGACTCATCTTGGTTTGGCCGGAGCCCAAGATCAAGATTATTTAGCTTACATCTGGCAGATGTTGTGGCTGCATTTAAAAGTTACCAGTTAATTATTTTAAATACACACCGTATGTTTGGAATGTATGTAACATGTTCGCTATAGAATAATATTTGATTTATTAAGTTCGCTCACGTTGTTTGGAAATTATATTTTGGGTGAATTGTCGAGAGCACGTGCAAGTCATATTGCACCCCATAATTATCAGAAATAAGCCATTTGATTTTGCTTTAAAAAAAGAATTACGCCTGTTTTTTGCATTGTGATATTATTTTCATCATAAACACCAGGCATTTTCACATCCAAATTCTCATTATTGTAATGCACAAAAAGTCAATATTAAAATTTTAAGTAAAGTTTTACAAGTACAAAATTTTACAAATTTGTATTACAGTAATATTTTGTAGTAAATATACATATACATACACAATTATTAGAGGGAAAATGAATTTGTCACAAATAATAATGTCACAATGCAAAAATCTCCGATTAAAACAGTTTCTTTCTCTCTCTATAGATATCTCGTTTAAGTTATGACATGCTCACGGTGCTAAATTTCAGTTTGTGATTGGTGTCTGTCAACTGTTTTAATAAGCTGATTACTAAACTGGGATGATCAGAAGGTTAATGAGAGGGTGGAAACCTGCGGTTCGATACACGCCCTCACGCTATCCATCAAACTCCAAACATCACAACCACATGAAAGCTACAATAATACCGATTTTAGTGCATTCACAATCTGTTTTAAAAAAAATCTGATCAAAGATGAACAGTAAATGTAGGGTGGCACTTGGTTTTATCCATTAGAAAAGAGTGAGAATGAAGGCCGGCCCTACTTGTAAAGATCACCAGCACACACTTTTGAAGAGGCCTTCTGACCGGGACTGAAGGTCGAGAGCATCTCCCCATATTCTTACTTTTTCAATTTTTCTATTATTGCGGATAACTGTATTCCAGTAATGTTACTTGGCTTTAAATTGCTGCATTATCTATTATCAAGATTTGCAACAGTAGCTTAAAACAATGGCTGAATAGCTTTAATGTTAGCCTATTGCTTGTGCAACCTTGCTGACATCACCCAGAAAGACAATAAAAGTCCTCTCATTGTCATGAACGATTACAAAACACGTGGAATAACACACACTGATGAATCTTGCACAATGAGACCAGTAACGTGTAGAGAATGAAAAAAATGACCATGATGATTGCTAAGGGATTTAGTTTTAAACACTTTCGGTCCATTTTAGTCAGTTCACCATCCAAAACACTGTGGGTATCGTTATAAAGACCATTAAAATCCGTACACTGTTAAAACTCAAACTCTCCTTGTGTGTGTGTGTTCACACAGCTGGCGGACAATAATCAAAAAATTACTTGGAGTTGAACCCACGGCCATAAAAACAGCATTAATAAGCCATTTCACTCAGATTTGTTGTGTTTAGGGACGAACCCCTGATGATTATTTAGTTTTAATTTGGTTGGGGGGCGGGTGGGGGGAGGTTTTCTGCCCCCCCCTGAAGGGAGGATGATGAAAACTATGCTTTGTTGCTACTGACAACCATTTCCTCCAATCATCAGACTTAATGAAACTGAGGTCTGCGCTTTGCCAAGTCATTATCAGGCTGCCATGCTAACTGCTTACCCCTCCTGTTCTTCAAAGAGGATCCTCCGCTCCAATGCCCCACTGATTAATACAGTGATTAGGGAAGCAAAAGGTCACGGTTCCCCCTTCTACAGTTCATTAGGACCAAAAATGGGAAACGTCTTGCACTCCAAGTGTAAACAGCGACGGGAGAGCAAGAGTTCAGAAAAAAAAAAAGAAGCATATTAGCAAGAGGAGAATTTGTCAGCAACACTACACGATGCGTTTCTCGCTGACAGCTGGCCAGGTTTCAAAACAGATCTCATGCATATTAATGGCAATGCAGATTAAGTGTGATGAATCATTCATGAGGATGTGTGACCAAAATCAAAATGCATAGGAAGGGAAGCGATTCTGGCGATTAATGCTGCAAATGCTAAAGAATATCAGTAGTAGTGCAGTTTGGCCTGTTCAGATTGGTTCTTTTACTTGGAGCATTATCCTGTTGACTTCAGCTGAATGCTTTATAATGAATGGATTAAATGTCAGGCCAGAGGCAGCCTGAATCAGTCTAAATCATATGGACAGCTTGGAAAACAAGCTTTAGGCCTTGTTTCTGCCAGGAATGCATTTAGCATCATCATACCCTGGTTAAATTTCTCAGACCGATTATTTTCACAGTAGCTGCTTCTCTAGCTACACCTCAGTAGCTGTTTCTTTGCCCATGTCCTTGGTTTTCCCTTCTCCCTCTGAAAGCAAGAGCATGTGTTATTTTCTGGGTAGAAACGCTGCCAGTCGCTGCTTCTTTATGGGGAGTATGTGAATCTCCTGGGAGCTCACTTTCTTCAGTTTGATACCTCTGTTTTTGGAGATCTTTTTGAGCGGGTCACTTGATTCTCCTCGCTGATCCCCCGGGATCCTGGGCAGTGTTGCGAATCCCCCCTGACTCGAGTCGCGTTTAATGGAAAAGTTCTTAGTGGAAACGCCTGACAATCCTTTTAGCTTGCTGCAGAATATGGCAGGCATGGCGTCTTTGACCGACACGATGACTTTGGCAGTCTGCGACGTGCTGACGATCTCGATGTTGCCGCTTCCGGAGAGCGCAGAGTTATGTACAGCTTCAGCCATAGCGCTACCATGACCGCTATCTACAACCCACTTGTGCTGTCTGCTGAACTCTAGAGATGCTAAACCACTCAGCAACTTGGTATCTAGCTTCGGCGTGCAATCTTCCGGTCGAAGAACCCCAAGAGCCAAAGCCCCGTTCCTAACATCGTCCCCAATGTGGCACAGTCTCTCCCGCTCTGGGGCCAGTGGCCCGTACGTGCTACAAGACTTGATGCATGTCTTTCTTATACTAGGTACAGACAAATCAAGGACACTGTCTTGCTGAAACGCTTGGATCCCTTGAGGAATATCAACATGCGTTGATGGTTGAGGCGCCCTTATGGATAAGTCTAGCACTTCTCCGTCTGTCGCTACAGGGGACGAGCAAGAGGGAAAAGGTTGCTGGACTAGTGCCATTTCCCTGTTGGCTAATGTCAAATGAGGGGAGATGTCACTAGGTGACGTCTGTGTGCTTTTGCTCGAAGTACAAGCCGGTTTAGGGGAGTCTACCTCAATCTTTGAGTCCTTGCACATTGAGACCGGGACTGGTATTGGCACTGGGATTGGAAGAGGCACTGGAAGCGGGATCACAACAGGATAGGGCACGAGGAGGGTGGCTGGAGGCACCAGAGACGCTAGTGGAGAAATGTAGGGGTGTGTAAGAGGCGGAGGAGAAAGAAACGCAGAGGCGAGGTCTACTTGCGGGGAAGATGCTTGGTGACAACCGGGCGAAGAGTTCCCTTGGCCAGGGAAGAGGTCCTGCAAGATTGCTGCAAAGTTAGGGTTCTGAAGAAGAGTCAGTAGACTAGTATCCAACACTGGATTTGAGCCTTTCTGGTCAAGCACTGGAGGTGGTCCGAGAGCAAGGGAAGGGTTCTGGCACAGTATGTTGTTCTGTAGAGGGAGAGGACAAGTTGCTGTTTGTTGAAGTAATTGAGGATTCAAATGTTGGAGGACTTGTTGTTCCAAGACCAGAGGTAGGGATACAGGACCTTGACTAGTCATTAGATATGAAGTTGTCCCTGATTGTCCAACTTGAGAGGCAGCTGGACCAGCAAGGATGGGCAACATCATTGGACTCTCTCCCAAGCAGATTGGTTGAAGCACAGTTGTAGCAACCTTTAGGGCGACACCATTGGGAGACTCCGCAGCCGGGGTCACCACTGGGGTGGCTTGTATTGTTAGCAGGGGTGATAGGGATCGTTTTGTGATGGTTGGAGAACTGACGTTCCATGTCTCGGCTGTAATCATTGGAGTGGCTTCTCCTTCGAGTTTCCCAACCGCATCAGTGTTGGTGGCCTCCTCCTGGGGCTTCGCCATGTCTACGGCTACAGAATCTTTGTACGGCTCTTCCATTGCGTCTTGATTATGTAAATCTCTTTCAGGTGCTGTAAGTGGCAGATTTCATGGTTTTCTTCAGTTGGAAGGACAAACCCTAGAATCAAATGGGAAAAGTGGATTAGCAGTTGGCGACAAACGTATCGGTAACACTTTACAATAAGGTTAGAATGTTAACTAACATGAACTAACAATGAGCAATACATTCGTTACAGTATTTATTCATCTTTGTCAGTGTTAGTTAATAAAAATTCAGCTGTTCATTGTTTGTTTGTGTTACTTCACAGTGCAAATGTGTTGCCATTAAAATCCTCATCAAGCATGGATACTTTTAAAAAGGACTTAAAGACTTATTTTATCAAGCTTTTGGAGTTTAATTAGGTCTGAGAACTGTGAGTGATTGGTTGTTTGATTTTCCTGGTGTCGTGTTTTGATGTTATTTTATGTTTCTATGTATTTTAGAGTTATTTACTATTTATGGACAGTACTTTCGTCCATTCCAATGATTTTGAAAGTGCTTTATAAATAACAGTTGAGTTGAGTTGAGAATATACCGTATTAGTAAATGTTGAAATTAATCATATCTAAGATTAATAAATGCTGAAGAAGTATTGTTCATTCTTAGTTCATGTTAACTAATGAATCTTATTGTAAAGGGTTACCAATATATCGTTGTAAACCACAATAGTCAACGTAGTAATTGTTGGTAAACCTTTTTAATCTGTTATATTCTTACCTGTCCACTACAACTTAATACCCAAAGCTAACAAGGCACTAAAGAGCCATTGTTTTCTTTCCAGCTGAAAGTTCGGCCATCTGTTTTTGTCTACAAAGAGCCTTAAGCTTTCAGGATGATGTCATGACACGAGAGTGGATTCGCAGACACAAATACAAAATTATGGGAGACACCAGAGGAGAGTTTACAAAGACTGAGAACCTTTCGCACAGACAGATGGCTTCGCTGGCGTGGTAGGAGAGCAAAGAGAGCACGGGGGAGGATTTGATGAAATTACGTCGCAGAGTGCCTGGGTTTATTTGTTTATGAGCCAGCGTTAGTGTGGAGTTTATTACACAAAATGCTGCCAAGACTACGAAGTGAACCTCCTTCTGGCAAACACAGAGAGAGCGGAAGAACGCCAGAGAGACAGAAAGAAGTGGAACGCAAGAGTACCTTGAAGAAAAAGGAGAGAAATGGGAAGAAATGAAACGAGGGAGGGAAAGAGAGAAAAGGAAAGTGCAAGAGGATAGTGTAAGGGAAGAGAGATCAAGGGACACAGAAACAGGGAGACTCTTTCAAAGAAGCGGCTCTCAAAGCGGCATATTTTTGGTCTGCGCTAACTACCCATTAAGCATTGCAACATTTTTCGAATGCTAACAGGATGACCTGAACACATGCATCAACCACAAACAACACTACAACCAACTTCTGCAGTTGTTTTCACTACCAAAAACATTTCATCAACGTATGATTTTATTGGCACTGTTTCCAAAATTATATAAGTGTATTTATCCACAAATAAATCGTCCAAAAATATAAATGCACTGCTGATGAAGGCTAAAGGCAGAGACTCATAGTGCACAAGAACGGCCTTATCTGCATTTTTTCAGGCAAGCTGCGAAACAAAAGAAAGCTGCCAACTGATTTAGGACCAACTGTGTCCCAGGGTGAATTACAGAACCACTTCTGTGAATTTCCATTGCCAAACAGACAGAAAGAACAGTGGAAAAAGTCAGATAAGGAAGCAGACGACCTCGACACATCTGCTCCTCTCCGATTACCCCGTGACAGTGCTTCTCCCCGACCCTAAATCAACCCTCAATTGTTGAGTCCTGCTGTTTGGAAAAACTGATCCAAGAACAGACCGTGAGACTAATAAACTGCCCTGCATTATTTTGTGTCTCAAACTATTATCTGAAGCATATTTTGTGAATGCTCTGTATTTATGGGATACCTATTACAATTCAATGCACTTGACCTTCCATCCAAATGCAAATGCAAAATAAAAGTCTTTGTAGACTAAGATGAGTGTGCTGATGAACATTATACACTTTTGAACGGTAGTGTTAGTGTACAAATGTATATGATTAACTGCAAACATCGAGTCAAATTTCAGAAAATTTGGAAGCCTATATAAGACCTGCTGGAAATGATCACTTCATACTGGTCTTGTGTGTTGTAGAGATGTGTATCTTTGACAACTTTTACATTATTTTGTGTATATATTTGATTGATTTGATCATCTTCAGACCTCAAGCTTGATTTTCATAAACTTTAATTCGTTTTCTAACAAAGCATTTAACTTCAAGCATGAGGCCTGAAGAGGATCAAATATACACAAAATAATGTAAAGTGGTCAAAGATGCATATCAATACAACACACAAGACCAGTATGAAGTTATCATTTCCAGCTGGTCTTAAATAGGCTAGACTTTCAAATGTAAAATTTGACTCAAAGTTTGCAATTAATTATATTCATTTATATGTGTACAGTACCGGTCAAAAGTGTAGGCCTATTTGATTGATTTGATCCTCTTCAGACCTCATGCGTGAAGTGTATGCCTTATTAGAAAACGAATGAAAGTTTATAAAAAAAAAAAAAAAGTAAATTAACATTAGTCTTAGTTTCCGTATTCTCCATGCCAAAGGCGCTGAGTGACGTAGCTTGGCTCAAAACAGTGTGTTTTGTTGAAGTCTTTGGAAAACAAGCACATGCTTCAAATGCTACCCAATTACAGTCTATGAGAGGAACAGCCAAAAACTTGGAAATAAATCCTGAGCTGGGATAAAAGTCGATAAATTACAATCTACCATTGGAAAGCCAACAAGGTGCGTCACCAAACCCTCGGCGTGATTTGTTTCTGAGATACTGTGTTCCAGATGGGCTTTCTGTGGGCCGACGGATTCCGGCAGTGTGAGACGGTTAATGCAAACAGCGTTACAGAAGCACAAGAGTGTGTGTGTGTTCCCAGCAGCAGGTGAGATCGGAGAGATCTCTACACTAAATCAGCTAAAAACATTACAGTAACCTAAGAATACAGATAAAAGAGCCACCAAACGCACCATCTGCTGCGGCGGCATCTCAAAGGTCACAACAACAAAACCTTGGAAAATTGCTCTCATGTGATTGTAGATTCAGTTTCCTGAGCCGGTAAAGCTAAATTAAGTAGGCCTATGCTGTTGAGATGCCATAAACAGTAAAAATGAGAAAACTAGCAAGAAATGTCTGGGTTAATCTTCACCCCCCCCCAAAAAATAAAAGAATAGGATTGCAATTTAATAACATATTTCATTATTTTTTTCCTTTTAGACATAACCTGGATAAAATATCAAAAGCAAGATGTCTTAATGAATATTTTAGGATATGACTAACTTTATCTGTCAGTACAAAAGCCCGTGGCTGGCAAACGAAAAAGCAAAAAAGGCAGAAACAGATGTGAAACTCTTGAATCGCAATGAGAGTGTTTACTGGAAGTGTTTCGTCCAGATCAAGTGAAGAGAAGTTTGAGCTTTTGATGCCGGTCTGATCTGGAATGTGATGATTAACACTGTCTAGACGGGAAGCATCGAATGTTCACGGACACGGACAGATCTGCCATGAGCTCGAGGTTAGACTTCAGCAAACCTACATTTACTGGCATAACACTCACTTTAAATTCATTATTTTAGTTTATTTTTTGTTAAATGTTTACCATATGTATTAGAAGTAATAATGATAATATAAAAAAAAAAAAAAGTATTTTTTAAAGTATCGTAAGTAACCGAATCGTAACGAGTGCACTGTTACGCCCCTAATAAATAAACAAACAAATAAAATAAATTCATCAGTATTATTGGTAATACTTTATAATTTTATATAATTATATATACACACACATACATTTTTATTTAATGTAATATTTATTAAATCCATAATAAATATGTATGCATAATAAATAAATACATAAATATTTGTAAATGAATAACATTTTATTTTTTATATATTACAAATAATAATGGAAGATGTCACAATCCAACAGGCTCTTGATTGACCTCCATTGTCTAAAATGGGACACAGTGTAAGACACTCGACTTGATATGATAACATTCATCAAGAGGAATCTATCCTGGAGTTCATCTATCAAATAATAGAAGACAAATCCCCGGGAAGCCACAACTGGAAAATGGAACAGATGGAACAATTTAGCAACAATCTTCTATTCCATCCACAGGCCGCTGTTGTCATGCCAACCGCAGGGCTAATAAATCAATCTCGAAGCTGCCGTTTCCCCCAGAAATGATCCTCGAATCCGCCATCATCCTGATCTCACACACACACACCACAGTCGTCTTATCTCAGCGCTGCTGATCTGCCAATGATATCAGCCGAGTTAGGTTTCCACTAGCTTTACAAGTCTCTCGGCTCTAGGAAGCTGAGGTCTACATTCAGTTAGACATCAAACTATCCGTGCAAATCTGTTTTTCACACCAGATTTCTGTTGTAGACTCAAGTTCGACTGACAACAGACTTCAGTTGGAGTGGTCCACCAAAAAAGAGTGGTTTTTTAGTGCGTTAGTATGTGGTTGCTAGGCGGTTGCATAAACTAGGGATGCACAATATCTCGGCCACCGTATCGGTATCGACCGATATATGTTCATTTCTAATGTTGTAGTTTTCGGCCTGATAAGAAAAATTGGTCGATATATTAAAGGCGATAAATAATGGATTCAGCTGAGACACTTAAGATGCGCACTTCAGATGTTTACCATGATGGTTTTGAAATGCTTAAAATATGATTAGAATCACTTCAGAAAGGAGAATTGAAAATTGAAAATATGAAATATGATATATGAAAATTTTGGCCGATACCGATAATTCTTTATATTTGAAAGCCGATAACCGATATATTGGCAGATGAATCTAAATCTATAATTTTTGAGAGCCTGATAAAGTCTCACCAATTGAAAATTGAAAATATGAAATATGATATATGAAAATTTTGGCCGATACCGATAATTCTTTATATTTAAAAGCAGATAACAGATATATTGGCAGATGAATCTAAATCTATAATTTTTGAGAGCCTGATAAAGTCTCACCATTAAAAGCCACATCCCAAACACACAATTATAATGTTCTCTTGATAAAGTGCAACAGTCATATCGGCTACATAAAATTATCAAGAGAACATTATAATTGTGTATTTGGGACGTGGCTTTTAATGGAGAGACTTTATCAGGCTCTCAAAAATTATGGATTTAGATTTATCGGCCAATGTATCGGTTATCAGCTTTCAAATATAAAGAATTATCGGTATCGGCCAAAATTTTCATATCAGTGCATCCCTAAAATGCTTAGACTAGTCTTAAAAGTTAGTCATCTAATTTTGTTCATCAAGACTGCTCCTAACTTTTTAAAGTCAGTTACAAAAAAATGGTAGATTGGTCTAATTGGAAAGTTGCTAAAACACAGTGGCTTAGCTAATGCAACTGGTCCATGGTCTGTAGATATATACGGCTTGGGTCCCTCCATCAATGCAAGTCTATGGGTTTTTTTGGGGCTATTTTATCATCCAAAAGCCAATTTTCTAAGCCAACTGCTTAGAAAAGAAGTTTAGCCAAAGCTTAATAATGATGGTTAGTGGTTTGTTCCAGTCACTAACCCTAACACTGAGCAGTAGAGTACAACAGTCTGCTTCAGGAAGTAAAACCACATTCATTTTCTCCATAGGGTAATTCATTTTGAAGGATAACTTGTAAAGCTTTAAAGATAGACCTACTGCGAGCTAAGAGGTTGTTAATCAATGGTATATCAGGGTATCCTCATAAACAAAGTCAGTTATGTCTTAAGTGAACATAAACAGGAGAGGAATATAAGGCGTGTGTATCAGTATATTGGATCCGTGCAGCTCTTAAAGTGACAGCAGCCTAATAAACCTGCTGTCTGGGCCACTAATGTTAATCAAACAACAAAAGACTCACGGCTCGTGACTGAACAACTTTTGTTACTTTATTAAGGATTCATCTATATTTATTTATACTGTGACGACTGTGATGCAGTAATTTTACATTTGATTCATGTTCTCTACCTGGAAACTACTGTTTCTATGTATTTTCTGTTGCATTTATTTGTGCTATTGCTCGTAATTTCATTATTGTTCTTGTTTTAGGCTATTTCTGACAGTTTACTGACAAAATATTTGAAATTTATATGAGTTAGGTGAGTAGTTTTTGGTGTCATAACCTTATTTATTAAGGTTATTAGTCAAAATCAATGAAAACAATAACTAGGCAATTTTATTTTATTTATTAATTACTTTTTTTGTGGTGGGGCCAGTGAAAAGTTTGGTAGGACAAGTAAAAATGTGAACCACAGTAAAAAAAATATTTAAGAAACTTAGCGTTGAGCCCTGTACGCTTCTGTTGAAGGAAGCCGTCAGCCCGCACTATTTCAACTTTTTAAAATAATCGTGTTCAACGGTACCCTGGTAATCCAGAGTCCTCGCGAGAGCACAAGTTGAATTTGCTCAGCGAGTTACTCTGGTGTCGAGTAAAGATGCTCATTAAATATGCCCCTCGATCTGAGCTGCACCAATCACATCGGGTTATCTGATATAGGCGGGCCAGAGGGCGAGATGACGACAGCGCTGTGACGTCGAAGTCACTAGTAAACATTGCAAGATGGCTATGGATGAACACCAGTTGTTTGAAACGGCTTTGGCCGCTACAATGAACGAGTTAGACTTGGCTTTTTATCTAAAAGAGGAACAGAAGACGCCGCTCGAATCCTTCCTTTGCAAGAAGGACGTTTTTGCTGTTTTGCCGACCGGATACGGCAAGAGTCTAATCTACCAGTTAGCTCTGCTGGTAGTTAAGCGTATGGGGTTTATTGTTGTGATTGGTCATAGAGTTATCCAATTGCCTGCAGTGAGATTTTCAAATGCATGCTTGGTGCCGCCCCTCAAGCTGGCCGATCTTCATTAGTCGATGCCAGACCATTAATCTTTCAGATTTAGGTCTGGATTTCCAGGCTAGTTCAACGGTGGAATTCCTGGTGAAAAACTACATTACCCATGATTCTGCAAAGAAAGGTCCTCCAATCGGAGAATCGCGACAACAAAATTGCATTAAAATCGCCTGTCCACTCCCATGAAGCTCAGTCTCCCTATGCTCTCAGAATAATTAAATATTAGTATTCATATAATGCAAAATATATTGTTTCTAAGTTCTAACTATCTACCATCTATCCATATTAGAGATGCACCGATATGAACATTTTGGCCGATACCGATAACCGATAATTCTTTATATCTTAAGGCCGATAACCGATATATTGGCTGATAAATCTAAATCCAAATTTTTATATAATTTTTGAGAGCCTGATTACAAAAACAAGACACTCACCATTAAAATCCATGTCTCAAACACACAAATAAATGTTCTTGTTATAATTTTATGTAGCCGATATGACAGATTTGTGCTGCACATGTTGCACTTTTTTCTCCAATCATATTTCAAGCCTTTAAAACCCATCATGTTGAACAGTGCGCATCTGAAGGAAATAATACATTATTTATCGGCTTTAATATATCGACCAAATTTTCTTATCGGACCGATAACGATAACATTAAAAATGAACCGATATCGGCCGAAATGGTGGCCAATATATTGTGCATCCCTAATCCATAAGTATATCAAATCAAAGTTTGTACTCTTGTGATTCACCTCGCAGCTGGTTGATTTGGTTCATGGCTTATTATAACACTTTAAAGACTGAAAAAATTAGTGGTATGCAGCTTAAAAAGTAATACTATAGTAATAGTGATGCTTGGCTAAGCAATCAGATTAACCTTTCTTTGGTTGATACTGATTAAGTCCACACAAAGATCCATTAAGGGTCCGGTGTAACTCCCTTTGTCATCGCTCCAGTGGGGTCTTCCCGTAATACAACCGCATCCATGTGTGACGTGGTCAGCCGCCTCATGCCCGCGGTCTGAGACTTCTAAGGGATTTATGGGTTGGGAAGTGTTTCAGCGAGGCTGGAAGAAGAACGTATAGGCAGAATTGCCTCTGGGCGACTCTTACATCGCAGATCTACAGCACATGTGGTACATCCAACACCACTCAAACACACTCGCAGAAGACACTCTAATAAGAGCAGTGTGTGTGTGTGTGTGTGTGTCTGTGTGTGTGGTGAGCACTTAATGCCTACTGACAATCATCTCTGTACAAAGTCTCCTCTCATTTAAAGGCAACAGAACAAAATCTACCAACAGATGCGTTTAGGATTCCCCAACCTTCCGGTCTCTCTCGTGAATCCAACACAGAAGTGACTTAAACTGCAGTTCACCGACTGGCCACCAGAGACAGGCTCCAAAAGAGAGTCAATCCCATAGACACCCATGTTAATATGCCCAACTTTACAGCAGAAATAAACATGTTTACAGCCTGGTACAAAAAGTGGTTTTGGTCTGTATAGCTAATTTTGCCCTTCATGAAAACTGTGAGGGGGGTGATTTTTTTTATTAATCATCCGTGTAAATTATATTAAGCCTTAAAGTTCTGCATAATTAAGGGCGGGGCCACTTGAGTGACAGGTGGATTGCCGCCGATTTCACTACTAGCCGTTTGTCTGCTGTCTGTTAGCGTCACGTGACCTCAGCTAATCCCGACATTTTGCCCATTTTCGTTTATCCGGGAGTGACGCGCAGCCAAGATGGCGACCGCCGGCTCCGCCCACTTTGGGTTTCAAAAATGCTCTTCAGAAACACTACGGGTGACGTCACGCACACTATTTATTTATGTGATTTTGACACTGTCCCAGTTTGCCAATAGCGTATTGTTAAACTGGGACAGGGTATTACTGGCAAACTGGGACAGCCATTTAAGTCATTCTAATGGGGGAATTGAGTTCCCTTTTTGTATGCCCCTCATACATTTAGTTAGCTAGCTAGATATTTCAACAGAGATTGTAAACTGATTTTTAAAAACAATGCCAATTCCACACAAAATAAATAAATAAATAAATAAATAACAAGAAAGATGGAGGGTACAAGCTTGGATGGCTGGGACATTTGCAATATTTGCAAAAAAACTTTTCAACAAAAAGAAATGAAACTTAGCCTGTGTGGATAAAATTAGCCTATAAGAAGAAATGTTTATGAAGATTTCTATTTTTTACATTTATATGAAATAAACTAAACCCAATACACAATACTGTGGACAGGCGAGGGAGGGAGGGAGGGGTGGAAACAATCTGCTGTACCGGCACCCCTCCTTAAAAAAAGTTATTTTTATTATTTTTGTTGCTGTTGTTGTTTATATTGTTTTTGTGTATTTAATTCATTGGGCCTACATTTGAATAACAATTTAATGTGTTTGAAGTGTCCCAGTTTGCCACTAAAGGTGTCCCAGTTTGCCAGTAGCGCCTGGAAAAATGTGGTTTGGGGTCCGTGTGTGTTTGAGGAAGAGTCATCCATCCTGTGTTTAATGTTTCTGTCTTTTTTATTCTGTATAGTAGAGTAGAGCTCTAAAGCCATTTAGAATAGTATCATATGAGGGGCTAAGACATTTGGATCATAATAAAACATTATGCAGAAGGTAAATTATCAGAAAGTGTCCCACTTTACCAGTATTCACCCTTTACCAGTCGAATATATATATATATATATAGTTGAATATTAAATTAAATGTCCCCAACTAAGCAAGCCAAAAGCCAAAGGCGAAAAAAGGCAGAACAAAAAACAAACAAACAATCTCGAGTGTCTAATATTGTAATCTAGAAGCAGATGCTGCTGGACGTTCTTGTAGATTGCAAACACTGTCAGGCTTTACTGGTTCTACATCAGCACTGTGATCGCTCTGGTTAAACTGGACCCGCACCCCTGCTGGTTCTGCTTCAGGGTCAGCGCTGCACGTGTGGATCTTATCAGCGCATGAATGGTGTGTTTGTGTCCGACCGGCACGGCCCGAGACAGACAGACGCGAGAGGAAGATTACAGAGACCAGAGGCTGGACAAAGCCACTCACTGCTTTCCACTATAGAAAAATTAAGCCAAATAACTGATAAGATCCGGCACTGGTTACGTCATTTGGAGGCCGAGTCTGTGCCGTAGTGATCGTGAGGTGGAGCCACAGTATCAACTTTTTAGTTATCATCATATTTAGGGAACCTTGTCCTGTTTTTGTTTAGTCTAGTTTTAGTCACTGAAAACGTTCACATTTTCATCATGTTGCATTATGTTTAAATTGATAATCACAATTATTTTACTCAAAATTATAATTGCAATGATGTTATTTGAAAATTTCATCAGAATTATTGCACTTTCAGCTATAAGCACAAACTGAGATAATGTTGACTCGTACGCATGATTTACTTGACCTCATCTAGTTTCCTGATTTATTATAGGCTATTTGTCATACTGGGAAAACAAGAAACTTCTCTCAAAAATTTGAATTCCTAATAATCCAATAATTCCAAACTACATTAATGTTTTTCTATTAAAACAACATCAAAAAATGTTTTATTTCCGCAGCCACAATTGTAAATATAGTCGAGATTCATGTTTAGATTTATTACAGTTCATCACTGAGGTTTGATGGCAGTAAACGGCACAAGAGGCTCGTGAAGGAACACAGACACTTTCATTTAAAGTCCCCCTGTGGTGAAAATCAAGCTTTTAAATGTTGTTTATGTGTCTATGTGGTGTTTTTAATATGCTTTAAGACAAACCATGTGTAAATTCATAAGTCGACAGCATTGCTGAGTATTTCCTCCTTAAAACTGCAGTGAACCAAAGACAGTCTCAAAAACACGCTTTGAAATCGCTGGTGTTTCTGACGTCACAAACTACCTTGTAACCAATCAGATCAACGTGTGATCGTCAACCAGTGGATCTCTGAGCTGAGTGAGTGGAGGCGGGGCTCATTTGAATATTCATAGAACCGCGTATACTAAAATGAGGCAAGGGTGTCGAGTTACATTCAAGATATTTTAAGGAATGAAGACGTTTTTTTAAGGAAAAAATGTTGGTGATCAAAGATGAGTATTAAGGGATAAAATGATTGACTACAGGGAGACTTTAAGCAAAAAATCTTAAATGGAGATTGATAAACTCCAGCTTGCTTGTTTTTCCCCTCCTCTTTTTATTCAACAAAAACAAAGATTTTGATAAAGTTTTGATTTTTTAACTACATTTTAGTCTCGTCTTGTTTCGTCAACGATATTGCATGTTGATCATAGTCACAGTTATCGTTTAATGACGGTGTCGTCTCGTTAACATCTCGTCTTAGTCAAGACGAAAAAGGTTGTCAACGAACATTGTTCGTCATAGGTGTGGTCAACGAAATTGACACTAGTCCCGCCCACAAATAATTAAAAACTAAAATCAAACTGATTGGAAAAAATGAACACTTGAACAAACGTCAGATAAGAACGAACTAAAATGACAAAAAATCCACGTAAAAATTATTTAAAGCATAATTGGATTTTTTAGTTTGGCTTGCGTCCCATTCGATTACATGGAGAGGGTGGGGTTTATGAACTATACTGCAGCCAGCCACCAGGGGGCGATCAAAATGTTTCGTCTGCACTTTAAGACACTTGATCCACACACACACACACACACACACGGGCAAACAGTCGTAAAGAGGCGGTACAGATGAAGGTTCGCTGATCTGAATAGTGACGTCACTTGTGTTGATGCCGATGGCCGATAGTGAAAATAATTGCTTTTATCAGCCGATACCGATTATCGGTCTCTAATCTCTAATTTAAATGTTTTTAAAAAATGTAATGTTTTAAAAAAAAGATTGATCTTACTTCAGCACACATAAAAACCTCTGGTCTCAGATCAGTGGGACGCTCCACCAGTGGACTGTGGTGGCAGATGCTATAAATAGGGGCGTTTTAATTAAATATGAGGTAATGTGATCTGAGTGTGGCAGACAGCAGATCGCTCGTCCCTATACATTCGTTATCATTAACAGATAAACGGGCCTCATGCACGGTAACTCAAGCCTGCTGTTATGACAACAGGGTCAGAGGTTGCTAGTAGAATCTATACAGGAAATAATGAGACCATCTCACTAGACATGAAATGGACATGACAGAATTAAACGCTTCTGTACTGTATCAGGTGATGCTGGATTAAATATGTGACAGGAAGTGATGTATGTGGAATGATGCTGTACAGTCTCTCAGACTTAAGACTGACTGATTTCAAGGGAAAGCTGTGGCAGAGTGTTTCACAAACACCTACAAGGCCTTAGAAACCATTCAGTAGACCTTAGCAACCACATAGCAACGCCCTAGCAACCTCTCAGAGGATTTTAACTCCATAGCAACGGTTAAATTAAAACATTCTGAACACCTTAGCATATCAGTGTAACAGCATATCAGTGCCCAAGTAACCATTCAGAATACCCTAGTAACAACCTTAGTAACTTCATAGCAACATGTTTAAAATACTCTGAACATATTAGCAACGGCATGGCAATACCCTAGCAACCATCCAAAACACCCTGGCAACCACTCAAAAGGTGACATTAGTAACTGCATAGCAAGGCCCTAGCAACCACCCAGATCTTCTTCATAGCTAGATGCTTAAAACACTCTAGACACCTTTAGCAAATACATATTGATGTCCTAGCAACACCCTAGCAACCACCCAGACGATCGTATTAATTTCATAGCAACATGCTTAACACTCTGAACACCTTAACAACCACCTGGAAAACGACCTTAGCAATTGCATTAGCAATGCCCTAGCAAGCACTCTGAACACCCTGACAACCACCCGGAAGACCTTAACAACCGCAGTGTAATGCCCTACCAACCACTCCGAACACCTTAGCAACCACCCAGACGGTCTTATTAACTTCATATCAACATGCTTAAACTCTGAACACCTTAGCAACCACCCAGAAGAAGACCTTAGCAATTGCATTAGCAATGCCCAAGCAACCACTCCGAACACCCTGGCAACCACCTGGAAGACCTTAACAACCACAGAGCAATGACCTAGCAACCACTCGGCACACCCTGGCAACCATCCGAAAGAAGAATTTGACCTTAGCAACTGCATTAGCAATGTCCTAGCAACCACTCTGAACACCCTGGCAACCACCTGGAAGACCTTAACAACCACAGAGCATTGACCTAGCAACAACTCGAAACACCCTGGCTTTCCACCTGGAAGACCTTAACAACTGCGGAACAATGCCCTAGCAACCACTGTTACTGTTGCTCACTGTGATGCTGAATACAGAGAGAGATTAATATGGATGAATTTATACTGCGACTGACATTAAAGGAATAGTTCACTTAAAAATGAAAAGTTGTACGAATATCTTTCTCCTGCAGAACACAAAAGAAGATATTTTGAAGAATGTTGGTCACCAGACAGTTGTTGCAATGACCTACCCTGAACCAACTTATACAATGACCTACCCTGAACCAAGTCAACTTATATTGACTTATATTGACATATATATTGACTTATATTGACATATATATTGACTTATATGACTATAGTATTTGTTTTCCTACTATGGAAATGTCGGTCTGGTTACCAACATTCTTCAAAATATCATCTTTTGTGTTCAGCAGGAGAAAGAAACTCACACAGGTTTGAAAAAACATAAGGGTGAGTAAATGAAGACAGAATTTTCATTTTTAAGTGAACTATTCCTTTAAGGACAAAAACACTTCAGTAAGAGAAATACATTAAGTGAGATTTATTCAGACCAAGAGCAGTGTGGGTTTCATTATACAGCTCTTTTACTACTAAGACTTGCATATAATAATAATAATCTGTGGTCGTTCACTGACACACGTGAAGCTCCGCCTCCTCCTGCATTTGAAGACTCGAGCCAGAAGACAGAGAGTCTGACGCCGGCAACGGGACATTCCTGAGAGACTCGCTCGTGCCTCAAAGCCGGGAACTAGTCGGGAATTACACGGATCCTCTTCTCTCTCTCTCTCTGTTCGCTGAGGTTTAGCGGTAGGGCTGGGAAATACAGTCGAAAAGAGTTATATTTGCCCTTTTGACAATACACTTAAAAACAGCTCCATGATTGAGCTACTAGTCAATATGTTCAATGCAAGCCGAATACAGTACAAATCTAGGTACATTTATCAAAGAATTGTTTTTTCACTAAATTAACAAGAACGATATCATTTTAATTTATTGTATTGTTTTTAACTGCACCAATATAACAGCAATAAAAAAGCAATATCTGTATATCAATATCTTTTTATAAAAAATATATATATATATAATATATATATAATATATATATATATATATATATATATATATATATATATATATAAAAATAATAAAAAAAAAAAAATTTAAAAAAAAAATATATATATATATATATATATATATATAATAAATATATATATAAATATATATAAAATAATAATAATAATAATAAATATATATATAAATATAAATGAAAGTGTCACGTTTTGGAAACTTAACAGCAAACTAAATTTTGCATTGAGTTTTCCATTGCTAATATATTGTGAATATTCTATACATCGCCCAGTTCAAATGCATGTATAAATATGATGGGGAAAAAAATTGTGTTTTAAAATTTACAGTAGTGGACAAAAGTGATATTTGTTTTAAATGACCCTAAAATGTATAAACCATCAAAATATGAGGAAAATATTTTATATATATATTTTTTAATATTTTATATTTATAACTTGGTTAAGGTATGTATCTGTCAAAATTATTTGGCAAAAAAGGCAAACTACAGCAACTTATTTTATTTTACTATGCATAGAAAAACAAAGTATACATCGACTACAGCATGATCAGTTATTAATATTTGCTTGATTCTCTCTTGTAGTATTTAAGGGTGAAGATGTCAATTTTCCTAGGCTGGACATCACTTTTGCCCACTAGTGTATATATGAAAAATTATGAAATTTCAAAATTATGAAAATTTTACCGAATGTTGTCCTAATGATGTAAACAAATATATATATATATATATATATATATATATATATATATATATATATATATATATATATATATATATAAAAACGCTAATTGGTTGAAGAGTGAAGTGGGTATTGACAGGTGTAATGTGTGAATACTGATGGGGTAACGACTCCTTTCAGGCCAGTTTAATGAACTTACGATGGTTGGTCTTTCTTTGTATTTGTGAATGCATGTGCACAAAGGTCAAGAAAACCCAACCTCGCTTTGACCCCCAAAGCTTTCAGGCCTGCAAACGTGACCGAATGCTTTTAAAAGTGCACGTGTGAGTCCGTGAGGAAGCATTGATTAACTCAATCGACAGAACGGTTACCAAGGACATAAACAACTCCAGAGTTCCACCGTTACCATGGACACCACACAGCTCCATTATGATGTCACAGCCTCGTCAAGAACGCAGTTCCGCTTCCATTTGTCATCCTGAAACAACATTACTAGAGCCTGTAACATCATAATCGTGTCTTTGAAATGGGAGTTTCAGCATTTAATGCTGTTCAGGAAGCTTCACAGTGCTGTTATTATTGATTTGATGCACAGTGTAATTTTATTACATCTAAATGTGTTTGTAAGATGCCTCTTTGTCACTCATGAAGTGAGAAAAACACCAAATGAGATTTCATTCTCAATACAGCAAAGTGATTTTCTTCTTTTAAAGCATTTCTATATCCTCAACACCGCTGCACAAAATGTCAAAACCGTTTTAAATCTCCAGATCAAGAGCTTGTACCACAACTATCTAATTATGCCAATATCCCTCACTGGGGAGTTCTTGTGTTCCCCATCCATTTGGAAACATATCTGACCTCACAATCCCCGAGGCATTCACATTAAAGAAACAGTACACCCAAAATTAAAAATCTCATTTTACGTGGAAACCTTTGAGAATTATGGTAGGATATAATGTAAAATGCAGTCTGTTGCTCACACAAAGCCACAGAATGGCAATCGGGAGATTTAAAATATATATATAGATTCATTTACTGGTGTTTTTTCGTCCTTTTTGCCCTTGACAGCTCCAGTCCTCATCCACCCATGACATTCGGCAAATGTTCTGCTTTCGTGTTACACAGAAGAAAGAAAACTGAAGGGGTTTATAACGACATGGGGGTGAGTAAATAATACCAGTATTTTTAATTTAGGTGAACTGTCCCTTTAAGACCAACATCATCCCTGTTATTTCAACAACGCAGTCGATCAGGGCGGCATAAACCTTTCAAAGGAATATTTATCCACATTATTATTAACCTACTACGCGGAATAATTGAGTATAGGGATATACTAACGACCTTAAGCTGTTCAAAATCCCTTTAAATCCATGAGAGATGCGCGAGCACCTGTGC
This sequence comes from Leuciscus idus, assembly GCA_021554675.1. Classification (NCBI taxonomy): domain Eukaryota; kingdom Metazoa; phylum Chordata; class Actinopteri; order Cypriniformes; family Leuciscidae; genus Leuciscus; species Leuciscus idus. Next base: position 31,435,936 of record CM038640.1, on the reverse strand, counting down.
GGGAGCCCGACGGGTTTCCATCGGGTGTCATGTGTGTTTCTCTACCCAACGACACCCTATTATTGGATAGACATTATGTACTGTATGATTATATCGCTATATTCGTATGAAGAGAAGAAAGCAATGCAATGCAATACAATGCCAATGCACTAAACCCGCCCGTAACTTAACACTGACACATTTACACACACATATATGAAAGAATCACTCGTTACCTCGGAATGAATATATTGTCGCTCCAGAGTCGCGCGTTATTTCTGGGTTTTCCTCGATTTCTTCCCGGTCACCCGCTCGATCGCTGCCATTAGCCACTCGTCTCCTCTGTAAAGGTTTGTCTGTTCTTCATGAGCCTCTGATAAAGAGCCGCAGATGATCCTCTCTCTGTGTGTCGGTTTGCGGTGGAGGGTTCAGGCCTGTCGCGCGTTTCACCGTAAAGAGCGACGAGTGTGTCGGTGTGACGCTCGTCTGGAGCCGCTGGCCGGGATCCTCTCGCTCGCTCGCTCGCTCTCTCTCTCTCTCTCTCTCTCTCTCTCTCTCTCTCTCTCTCACACACACTCACACACGCACACACATACACTCTCTCTCTCTGTCTCAGCCACGCTGTCTCTCGCTCTCCTCCTTTACCATCCAAACGGCAACATCCTAATATATACTAATCGTAAATTAAATTAGAACGTGCATTTTAATTACATTTACCTTACAAAAACTACTGTACAGTGATGGTAATAGCACTGCATTGTGGGATATACCATAGTATTACCATGATTCATGATAAATAAATAAAAAGACAGTATCTGTCAAAAACCCATGGTATTATCATAGTGCATGTCCAAAAAACATGGTATTACCATGATCCATATACAGAATTATGATCCAAGTACCAAAAACATGTTATTTCCATGATGCATGTCCAAAAAATGGTATTACTATGATGCATGTACCAAAAACATGTTATTACCATGATGCATGTCCAAAAACATGTTATTACCATGATGCATGTCCAAAAACATGGTATTACTATGATGCATGTCCAAAAACATGGTATTACTATGATGCATGTCCAAAAACATGTATTACTATGATGCATGTCCAAAAACATGGTATTACTATGATGCATGTCCAAAAACATGGTATTACTATGATGCATGTCCAAAAACATGGTATTACTATGATGCATGTCCAAAAACATGGTATGATGCATGTCCAAAAACATGGTATTACTATGATGCATATGAAAAAATGTATTAAGATAGGCTACTGTATATCTGATAGGCTACTGTATATATCTACTATATATATATATAACCCATTGTGTTATTATAGTGCATGTCCAAGAACATGGTATTTCAATGACACATACAAAATACTTGGTATTGCCATGCCAATATGCTCAAATCGACATTTAATGCTACTTTTTGAGTCTAGTTGAGCCTGAAAACCTTTCATTGCACATTGTTTCCACCAGAATCCTGCATTTTTAATTCAAATGGTCTGAGAAGCTTTCGTAGTTTTGTGCTTCATTTTATGACGGTCACCATAATACCACAGTTTTACTACGGTACCTCTCAGTGCTGGATTTAAAGCAGCCACATGATGACTGTAACTGAAGCAGGCTGGTGACAGCAGGCCAGGCTGATGAAGATGTTCATGTCCTGGATTAGCTATCATTGACGGCCTCCGTCAGTGTGGTGGGTGTGCGGGTCCCGGGGGGGGGGGGGGGGGGGGGGGGGGTGGGGGGGGGGGTCATGCCTGCGGGCCTGGATCTGCTGGAGGACGAGCTTTAATGGCTCTTAATGACCGCTGAGTCACGCACACAAATGTCCTTTTCCAACCTTCTCTGTTTCCCTCGCAGGATTGTGTGAGAATTAGAGTGGTTCACTTACCGTCATTATGATGCAGAAGCACAAACACCCGTTATATGTGGATATATCCAGAATATATCATTTCTAAACATCACAGCTGTATTTTGCATTGTTTTTTATTAAAAATATTTGCTTGTCTCAAAGAATTATTTTGTTTATTTTTTGCTGCTTTACATCATCTATCTGATCCCAAGCATACCTCAGTTTCCACCAAGGCTTGATTGCAGAAGAAGTCCTGGAAGATTCTACAGTGGCATTATAGTCAGCTGACCTGAACCCCATAGAAAATCCCTGCTGGGATTTGAAGAAGGCGCAAACCCAGGAATATCACTGAACTGGAGGCCATTGCTCATGAGGAACCGGCTGAGATTCCTCAGATTTACAGCAGGTCAGAACAGCAAAAGAGTGTACGACTGAGTACTAAAGATGCTTGAAATGCAGAGGTTGAATCCTTTTGAGACTCCAGAAGACATTAAAAGTGGCATTTTCAGTTGAATTTGGGGAAAACACTTGAAACATTTGTGTTGAGCTATTTCAATGA
>CM038640.1:31396846-31433293 GCA_021554675.1 Leuciscus idus | reverse complement strand
GAGAGAGCAAGAGAGAGAGCAAGGAGAGAGAGAGGAGAGAGGGAGAGAGAGGGAGAGAGGGAGAGAGAGGGAGAGAGGGCGAGAGAGAGAGGGCGAGAGAGAAAGAGAGGGCGAGAGAGAGAGAGAGGAGGGCGAGAGAGAGAGAGAAAGAGAGGGCGAGAGAGAGAGAGAGGGCGAGGAGAGAGAGAGAGAGAGAGAGAGAGAGGGGGTGAGAGAGAGAGGGGGTGAGAGGGCGAGAGAGAGGACGAGAGAGGGCGAGAGAGAGAGAGAGGGCGAGAGAGAGAGGGGGTGAGAGAGGGCGAGAGAGAGAGAGGGGGTGAGAGAGAGAGAGGGGGTGAGAGAGAGCGAGAGAGAGAGAGCGCGAGAGAGAGGGAGAGGGCGAGAGAGAGAGAGGGAGAGGGCGAGAGAGAGAGAGAGGGCGAGAGAGAGAGAGACATTGGTTAACTATCACCAAGATAATGTCTGATGGTTTTTTTATTTTTGACACTGACAAGTTGACACTATTTAGATACTATTATAGCACACACACACACACATAAATTATACAGTCAAACCTAAAGTTATTCAGACACCTTCAACATTCTCTCACATTATCACAGTTTATTCGCTATAGTTTAGAACAGTGGTTCTCAACTCAGTCCTCGGGACCCGCTGCTCTGCACATTTTGTATGTCTCTCTTATCTGACACACTCAAATCCGTTCATGGAGTCTCTCCTGACGAGCTGATGATCTGGTTCAGGTGTGTAAATAAGGGAGACATACAAAATGTGCAGAGCAGCGGGTCCCGAGGACTGGAGTTGAGAACCACTGGTTTAGAAAATGGTAATAAAATATGAGTTATCAGATCAGTTGATATTTGACTGGTTTTGTCCGTCCTTCTGTTAGACTCTCACTGATGAATTATGATGAATATCTGTCAGCTGTTCAATTTAACTACACAATTACATAATACCAGTTTAGCTCAAACAATTACCAAGTAATGCTTCATTGTGTTCAGTCTGTGTGTGAAAAGAGCATTAGCAATTAAAGACAAAACACTTCAGCAAAACATGATCAGCTCAAAGTGTTGGAATCATTTTTGGTCCCAAATTTGTAATAAATGTTACTGGTAGTCGCTGTATGAAGAATGATTGGGTAACAGGAGGACCGTCAGAGGTCAGAGGTCAGACGGAGAACGAGAGGATAGTCTGTGTCCAGTAATAACAGAAGCCCAGGGTCAGTGTTATCAAGAGGCAGAGCCGGCTGGATCCAGTCACTCGTGTCTCATCTGTTACTCTGCTTCTCTACATCTCCTGAAAGAGGAATTATCATGTCCAGGACAGTATTATTTAAAACCTCTGCTAATATCGGAGTAAAAAGCCCATATTAGCTCTTTATTTCCCCAAAGTGCAGCAAATACAATGCAATAACCGTATTCCCACAGAACCCTGTAGATCTGCTTATTCCTGCCGTTCATCTTCCAGAACTGGTTTCTGATTCATTAGTTGCAATTATAGAGGAAAAGCTCTAGTCTCTAATCCAGTTTAACTTTATTATCTGTAGTAATAATAGTTTAGACCAGGGATTCCCAAACATCTCTGTCAGCCAAACCTAAAATACCAGCCAAATATATATTACATTTTTGCCAGACCTGAAATATTAACTTGAAGTTCCCCTGAGATTATAAATTACATTCTGTAATAATTTGTAATTTACATCAAATGTGCATGTTCACAGTCTCTGATGTTGATGAACAGCCACACGACATGCAATATATTATCCAGACAAATAATACACCAAACAAATATATAAAATTTGAATACATTAAATACCATGTTTAACATAAATAACGTTTTTGTCTTTTTAATTGCATTTCAAAATGTTAGTTTTACATTAATATTTTTATTAAAACAAAATATTAATGTTATATATATATATATATATATATATATATATATATATATATATACACATACATATATATATACATACATATATCTAAAATATTAATAGTAAAAAATATCTATATATATCTCTATATATATATAATACATTAAATGTAAGTGTAAAAAATATATATAATATATTAATAGTAAAAAAAAAAAATATATATATATATATATATATATATATATATAATACATTAAATGTAAAAAAAATACATTAAATGTAATATAATATATTAATAGTAAAAAAATTTTTTTAAATGTATATAATACATTAAATAAAAAAAAAAAAATATATATATATATAATACATTAAATGTAAAAAAATATATAATACATTAAATGTAAAAAAATATATAATACATTAAATGTAAAAAAATATATATAATATATATAATATATAACACACACACATCAGTTTGGCATATTTATTTTTGTGCATTTATCATCTTTAATGAACGCAGTTTAACTGTACATGTATATGCTGCTGCCCCCTGCTGGAGAGAGGCTGTATTTCATGTCAAAATAAAGGCATGGGATGGAATATATTGTCAGTGTTAAAGTACAGTCAGGGTGTGTGTTGCGATTAACATCTCACCATACATCATCCCAGTTATTATACAGCTACATAAAACAAAACACACACACGAAAGGAGTTGAAATCATTTTATTATCTGACATTTAGATTATCTCAAAGCTTCCACTAAGAAAAATAGTTCAGTACAACGTACAAAACAATCACTACAACAACATCACAACAACTATATATTACTATTAATCCAAGTGACGTCTTCCTCGGTTTATTTTCCCTCTCTTCGACTGGCGATAATGTCTTTCTGCATCTTGTGCCTCGAAAATTCCAGTTTAATTGTATTAACAAAATACCAGCCAAATATGTTAAATATTTTTGCCAGCCAGACCTTAAATATTGACTTGAAGTTCCCCTGAGATTATAAATTAGGCTACATTCTTCAATAATCTGTAATTTACAGCCACATGCAGGCAAACAAATAAAAAATAAAAATCTATACAAATTAAAAAAAAATTTGAATACATAAATACCAATGTTTATATATATATATATATAATAACATTAAGTCTATTTGATTTTATGTTTATGCATTTTAACATCTTTAGTGAACTGTACATTTATATGCTGCTTCCTCCTGCTGGAGAGAAGCTGTATTTCATGTCAAAATAAAGGCCTTGGATGGAATAAATACATAAAATAAAACACACACACACACGAAAGGAGTTGAAATAATTTTATTATCTTACATGTAGATTATCTCAAAAACTTCCACTAAGAAAAATAGTTCAGTACAACGTAGAAAACAAGCAACACTGCAGCAACAACACTACAACACCTATATATTAGTATTAATCCAAGTGACGTCTTCCTCGGTTTTAAGTTCCCTCTCGCTGTGTCTCTTGGACTGCCGGTAATGTCTCTCTGCGTCTTGAGCCTCGTAGAGGACGGCCATGATCTTCCTCCTCACGCGCATCTGTACGCCGGGGTCGCTGAGCAGCCGGTACTCCATCGCCACCTGACTGGAGAACACCGCGGCCGAGTCCGCCGGAGGATTCTCCAGGACCTTAGCGGACATCTGCTTCAACACCTCCAGCTTCTGCAGCTCGATGTCCGAGTCGGACACGCGTCTGCGCTTGCTGGACGTGCTCCTGGGAGACAGCGAGTACGAGGCCGTCTCCTCGGGGATCCCGGTGTCGGGAGTGCCGGGCATCGGGGAGAGACACACACTGATGGAGTCGAAACTGTCAATGTCTTTATCCGTCTCTTGCATCATCTCATCCGACTCTTCCACACACTCCTCCACTTTATCAGAGGACGGCAAGCCCAGCTACAGGAGGCAGAGAAGAAAGGTGTTAAAGGGGTGGTTGATGATGATTTGACTTGTCTAACTATAGTTAGTGTGTAGTGTTGCTGTTTGAGCATAAACAACATCTGCAAAGTTACAACGCTCAAAGTTCACAGCAAAGGGAGATATTTGCTTTTAAAGAAATCACTGATAGGGACTACACCACAAACGACTGATAGGGACTACACCACATTCCTCCGTCATGAACCCCCAAATTTACTTAAACCCCGCCTCACAACAAGGGGCTCTATATGGCTCTGCTAAGCTCTTGAAGCTCCACCCTCTGTGCCAGGAGCAGCAGCTCATTTGCATTTAAAGGGACACACATGAAACAACGCATTTTCGCTCACCCTCAAAAAAAGACAACATCTACTTTCACAACTACTTCCGCGTTCTAGTGAGTCCATATCGGGAGTTTCGGGTTAGAGCGTTCAGCGCACCGACATACATGAGAACGCAGATTATCACTATGTTTTATGGCTGCCAATTGATTAAAACAATGAATAATGATTTCTGTGTTAATTATCTCTATCCTGCTGAAATGTTCCTATAAATATATTTTCTTTCCAACTGTGCATTCTGAATAATAAATAGGCTAAGTATATCTATACATGTCTATATTTATCCACTAAGCTGCAGCGGTCCTATATGCTCGTGCTATGCTTAACAGTGTTTTTCTCTTTCTGACATTTCATACCTGTTGGGTTTACATTTTTAAATGAAATTGACTATTAAAAGGATTGCTTGTGTGTGCTGGTGTTTATTCCAGTCTTTTAAAAGGAAGGAAGGAAGGAAGGAAGGAAGGAAGGAAGGAAGGCAGGCAGGCAGGAAGGAAGGCAGGCAGGAAGGAAGGAAGGAATGAAGGCAGGAAGGAAGGCAAGAAGGAAGGAAGGCAGGAAGGAAGGAAGGAAGGCAGGAAGGAAGGCAGGCAGGCAGGAAGGAAGGAAGGAAGGAAGGAAGGCAGGCAGGAAGGAAGGCAGGCAGGCAGGAAGGAAGGAAGGCAGGAAGGAAGGCAGGCAGGAAGGAAGGAAGGCAGGCAGGAAGGAAGGCAGGAAGGAAGGAAGGAAGGAAGGCAGGCAGGAAGGAAGGAAGGCAGGCAGGAAGGAAGGCAGGAAGGAAGGAAGGCAGGAAGGAAGGCAGGCAGGAAGGAAGGAAGGAAGGCAGGAAGGAAGGAAGGCAGGAATGAAGGCAGGAAGGAAGGCAAGAAGGAAGGAAGGCAGGAAGGAAGGCAAGAAGGAAGGAAGGCAGGAAGGAAGGAAGGAAGGAAGGAAGGAAGGAAGGAAGGAAGGCAGGAAGGAAGGCAGGAAGGAAGGATGGCTGGCAGGAAGGAAGGAAGGCAGGCAGGAAGGAAGGAAGGAAGGAAGGCAGGAAGGAAGGCAGGAAGGAAGGCAGGCAGGAAGGATGGCTGGCAGGAAGGAAGGAAGGCAGGCAGGAAGGAAGGCAGGCAGGAAGGATGGCTGGCAGGAAGGAAGGCAGGCAGGAAGGATGGCTGGCAGGAAGGAAGGAAGGCAGGCAGGAAGGAAGGAAGGCAGGAAGGAAGGAAGGAAGGCAGGCAGGCAGGAAGGAAGGCAGGCAGGCAGGAAGGAAGGCAGGCAGGCAGGAAGGAAGGCAGGCAGGCAGGAAGGAAGGCAGGCAGGAAGGCAGGCAGGAAGGAAGGAAGGAAGGAAGGAAGGCAGGCAGGCAGGAAGGAAGGCAGGCAGGCAGGAAGGAAGGCAGGCAGGAAGGCAGGCAGGAAGGAAGGAAGGAAGGAAGGAAGGCAGGCAGGCAGGAAGGAAGGAAGGAAGGAAGGAAGGCAGGCAGGCAGGCAGGAAGGAAGGCAGGCAGGAAGGAAGGCAGGCAGGCAGGCAGGAAGGAAGGAAGGAAGGAAGGAAGGAAGGAAGGAAGGAAGGCAGGAAGAAGGAAGGAAGGCAGGCAGGAAGGAAGGAAGGCAGGCAGGAAGGAAGGAAGGAAGGAAGGAAGGCAGGCAGGCAGGAAGGAAGGCTCGCACGGTGCCTGTAACAATGTTAAATAAGCTAGGCTATTTAATCAATAACGCACACAGCGTAGAGGAGAGGTTTCCTACTTTGAATATTATAGCATAAACATGTAAATAGTGAAAAGACTGACATTGAAAAAGGACACAGAATGATTAAAATATTTAATTGAGAATCGAAATGGAATCGAAACATGTGAATCGATACCCAGCGCTACTAATGAACCACCGAAATTAGTTTTTTTACTCAAACTAAAGTTTTCATTTAGCAGGAAATCGAAACTGAAAATAGTTTATTTAACAATCAATAAAACAATCAAGAGGAAAGGTTGCACTGGGTGTTAATGTGTTAATGAGCTCGTTGTTTCTGCCTTAAATTATCACAGTGTTTAAATGAACACATTTAAAGATAACTGTGATTTGTATATGTACATTTCTGAAATACATAACTTAGTCTCCTCTGATAACAGATCTCTCTAAACTGTCATGTGGACTGTGCTTTGAAACGATGTGTATTGCGAAAAGCGCTATACAAATAAACGTGAATTTAATTAATGTCTAATGAATCACCTAAATGAGTTTTTTTGCTCAAACTAAAATTAGTAATTAGCAGGAAATCAAAACTGAAAATAGATTATTTAAGAATCAATCACTTGATCACATTTTAACTTTATACAGCACTTCGGTTAACCTACGGTTGTGTTTAAAAGTGCTTTATAAATAAAGAGAATGAATGAAATGAACGATTTATTTAATAATCAACACTCAAAATGCACATTTAATATAATAACTTTTTCATGGCAGATTTATTCAAACATTAAAAAGAATATAATGAAGAAACGAATAATGAAAATGTAATATAGTGTATTTATCAATCAAAATGCTCCTCTCTAGAGTTATATGTCTACCTAACTATTGTGTTTATGGACATCGAATGGCTTTTCTGAGATTATTGTTGCGTGACATTGTTTATATTGTTGTAATATGGCTTTCGAGAAACAGTAACGACTAAATACTTGATTTCTTCAACAATATAATCACACTATGGTAGTTAAGCAGCGAGTAACGTCGTTGTACGGGAAACCCAGAATAATTTAATTCTGAATAAAACAAAAGATGGCCATGTTAGCGTAGCTTACAGTCGTAACACCATCAGAGAAGCGCTAGTTAAACGTCACCAGTGATTTCAGCCCTTAAAAACGGTTTCAAATTCATTTTTGTTTGAATATTTCCAGTTGCCAAAATTTCAGTGCGTCAATAATGACATACAGTCAAACCAACATGTATTCAGACACCTTCAACATCTCACATGATCAGTTTATTCACTATAGTTTAGAAAATGGTAATAAAATATGAGTTATCAGATCAGTTGATATGTCACTGGTTTTGTCCATCCTTCTGTTAGACTGTCTCTCTGGTGAATGATGAATATCTGTCAGCTGTTAAATTTAACTACACAATTACATAATACCAGTTTAGCTCAAACAATTACCAAGTAATGCTTCATTTTGTTTAGTCTGTGTGTGAAAAGAGCATTAGCTATAGGCTACGTGCACAAGCGTCGTGACGAACTTCCGCAATTGTCAGAAGTCGGCATATCAGTTCCCGGTTTACGACTGTCTTCATCGGCATCCGCTATAAACAAACAAGATGAGTGCAGCTGTGGTGCGAAAAAAAGAGATATAATGTGCGTGACACATGTAAGCTTCTCAGAACTGTAGGAGGATCTAACGCCCGTTTCACATGTACTCCGTGTGCAGTGTGTGTGTGTGTGTGTGTGTGTGTGTGTGTGTGCAGTGTGTGTGCGGCGCAGGAACTATAGTGCTTTCACATATGATGCGTTTGCAGTGAATAACTGATTCACGGCTGTACCACAAACACTTACTATTTTTATTTAAAATCCAGAAGTTATGCTGCAACTTTTATTTAAAAAAAAAGTTTGGTCAGCATAGCGATTCTTTGTACACATACACACTCTTTAAAGGCAGGGTAGGTAGGATTTTTCTAAAAAAAAAAAAACATTCCAAATTTGTTTAAACTGTCTTTATATACCAATACATAATTAAAATGTAAGTACTCTGAAAAAGAGAGTATAAAAATCGAGTGTCTGTAGACCTCTCACGACTGTTGTAAACACAGCTCATTATTTCCATTCACTCCACCCCCTCCCTTCTGAGCTCCTTCCAAAGCCACGCCCCCAAAACACATGAACGAGCGAAACGCTCAGGCTCAGCTGGAAGACGCATTTATTTACCTGAGACAGGTGGAGAGGAAGGAGCATGTAGTGATATCATATCAGAATCACATGTAATAAAATACCTAACTTTATCACTATAAACATAAACAAATAAGATGGCTTTTAGTACTCACTATCAAGCTAGCATATCGATACTGGTAAAGTTTAAAATATATTTTGTTTGATTCGGTAACGAGCTATATTTACAGGTAACGAGCTATATTTACAGGTAACGAGCTATATTTATAGGTAACGAGCTATATTTATAAGGCAAAGCTAAAAACAGGTTGCATTGATACACGTTTTTCCATTACCATCAGTTACACTGTGATGAAGGTGAATTTCGTGTAAGATTCATAACATATACGGTGTTTGGCATGTAAGAGTTTCCATGATGAAAACATTGTTGACCCTGATGAGGACTAACATTACACTCCGGAAACAAGTACCGCATCGTCGGTTCGAGGACAGGTCCGGGGTCGAGGGCGAAGCAGAGGAGGTCGTTCAAGAGTGCGGGCATATGGGCAGATCTTGTAGCCATGGTTGCGAGAGAGAGTGACAGTCGCCCAAACCAGTCAATTGTTTCGTCCCGGATGGAAATAATGAGCTGTGTTTATTGCAGATTAAAAGGTCTACAGTCACTCGATTTTTATACTCTCTTTTTCAGAGCACTTACATTTTAATTATGTATTGGTATATAAAGACAGTTTAAACAAATTTGAAAAAAAGTTTTTGAAAAATCCTACCTACCCTACCTTTAATGGACGTATGCACGTTTAAACACAATTTAAACAACGTAGGGCTATTATTCCATGCATTACTTATATTAGGTTGCTCAAGCAAGTGGTCAAATATTTAACTGTAAATTGACAAAAACAGCCGACTCTCATGCCTTTTCTTTTGCATTTAAATTTTAATAAAATAAATTGTGCGTGTCACAAAGAACTTGTTTTTCCACCTCCACCAATGAGGCGAGTGTTGTTCATTATGTCGCCTTGTTGAAGTAAATTGTAGTTTTCCTTGCTTTACCCCGGTCTTCTAAAAGTAAAAAGATGATTGTGAAAAATAGTAGTATATAATTAAATGCATTTATGGTGAGATTACTACATTTTATTTAATTAACCGAATTTATGGTGAAATAACTACATTTTCAGGCCAATCTTTGTTCATTTTGACCACGAAACATGCGCTGTCACTTTAATTCAGTGTTTGCAGCGCAGCAGAATAGACTCGGTGTCTGAACGATCTCTGCACTGCTGTATACACACCGCTCCTGGAACGGATCGACGGACTGCAACCGTATGCAGTGTGAAAGCTCTGACCAGTTAACATGGGTACGTAAGGAGCACTGCTGTGTGTCACTTTGCTCTGCTTCAAGTCGCTAACAGCCATTTAAGCTTCAATTTCGCTGCACGAAAAAACATTTTGGGCGACGCGTAAGTAAACCGGATTAATTTAATTTAAATCCAAATTAAAGAAAAAACACTTCAGCAAAACATGATCAGGTCAAAGAGTCTGAAGAATTTTTGGTCCCAAATGTTTATAAATGTTACTGGTAGTCGCTGTATGAAGAATTTTTGGGTATAATATGTCACAGTTTACTTTAATTTGCTCTCCTCACTTACATAAATGAACTATAGTGTCCTGCACACACTAGTAAAACAAATAACAAAACTGATATCTGGTGTCTGGATAGCTCTTGGTTTGACTGTATAATGTGAATGTGTGTGTTTGTACACGTACATGGTTCTCGTTTCTCCGATGAACAATGTGTGGCTTCAGGAAGTCCAGGGCCCTCAGGAGCCATCGCTGCCTCAGCGTGAGGGGCTTTACCTCACTGCCACTGGGCTTCGGCTTCCTCAGGCGAGCGTACTGAGTCCTCAGAGACGCCACTCGCGTCGCCACCGCCTCGGCTGAGGACATAAGAGTTCAGATACAGTAAATACAGGCCTGGGCATTTGAACATGAAGAATCATGAGGAATAGGGCTGGGTATCGATTTAGGGATAATCTTGAATTTTGAATATGTGCATGTGTATGTAAGATAAAAGATGCATTTAAAAATAAAAGCAAACTGGATTTAGGAAAGGGCACGACCCTTGAACTTCAAAAGGACTAGAATTTTAGCCAGTAACACCATTAGGTGCCAACAGAGTGCTTTACTGTTTAATATCCCCCTGTGGGGAAAATCCAGCTTTTAATGCTGTGTATGTGTCTATGTGGTGTTTTCAATGTGCTTTAAGACAAACCATGTGTAAATTCATAAGTCGACACCATTGCTGAGTATTTTCTGCTTAAAACTTGAGTTTGAGACAGTCTCAAAAACACGGTTTGAAATCTCTGGTGTTTCTGACGTCACAAACTACCTTGTAACCAATCAGATCAACGTGTGATCGTCAACCAGTGGATCTCTGAGCTGAGTGAGTGAGTGGAGGCGGGGCTCATTTGCATATTTATTTTTTAGGATTTTTTATTTTTTTTTGGTGATCAAAGATGAGTTTAAGGGATACAATCATTGACTACAGGGAGACTAAAATTGTCGACGTTTCATTGATTCAGCACATATCATTAAAATCTCACCCCAGCCAGGAAACCAAAGTTGGCTTTACAACACTGGAAAATGTTAATTTCCCATTCGTGATTATAGGGAATTTTAAATACGCTGCTCTATAACACAGTACAATTATGTTTATTAACTTGAGTCAAAGAGAAAAATTCTGTCATCATATACTCACCCTCAAGTTGATTCAAACCTGTATGAGTTTCTTTCTTCTTCTGAACACAAAAGAAGAGATTTTGAAGAATGTCATGACTAAACAGTTGTGAGGCACCATTGAATCCCATAGTATTTTTTTTCCTACTATGAAAGTCAATGGTGCACATCATCAACTGTCTGGTTACAAACATTCTTCAAAATATCTACTTTTGTGTTTAACAAAAGAAACTCAAACAGGTTTGAAACAACTTGAGGGTGAGTAACGTTAATGACAGGATTTTCTTTTTTGGGTGAACTGTCTCTTTAAAAGCACATAGTTTGTAGCACATTTCATACACGCATAAAAACAAACACGTCTGAGGTGAATCTTTAATGCCAGAAGTGAGCTAATAAAATACTGTAGACGGTTAAAAGCAGGTTTAAACAAGCAAGCTAGATTTAGTTGCACTGTTAAAGCTATAGATTTAGTTGCAAGGTTAAAACACTACAACAGCAGTAGCATAGCGTTCATGTCTCTACCGTACGTTAAATCAATGTTTACTCTAGCGATCTCTCTCTCTGCACGCACACACACACACACACTGAGGTAAAAACTCACCGGGCATCTGAAGCGCATCTGCGACCTCTTTCCATCGTCGGTCCTTCTCTTCCCGATTGTGATAATCGGCGTCAGAAATATCGTACAGACATGCAGACTCCTGCCACAGCTCGATTAATGTCTCCTCCGCCTGGCGAGTCCACGATTTCACAGCCATCCCAGCGAGTGTGGGATGATCTGGTAAAGTCCCAGTGTTTGTCGCTATAGTCAGTGTCCAGTCGCTCGCCTCATTAACATAATCGCGCAAATCTATGGACGCGTAAACAAATCATGGCGACTCAGTTTAATGGATCGGAAGACTGGAAATCTCCTGTGACTGTAATGGCGGCGCACAAACGCTCGTGAATAGTACATACTGCCACCTACTACACTGGAGTGAGTGTGTGTGTGTGTGTGTGTGTGTGTGTGTGTGTGTGTGTGTGTGTCGTCATAGCTTCCAACTCTATTCTATTAATCCAGTCTCCTGTTTAACACACAGCCAAGTAAACGTGTGTATCTAAATAGGGACATTCCAGAGACCTAATGGTTTTTATACTGTACAAATTGTATTCTCTCCCCTTTCACTAACCCTACCCCTAAATCAATCCATCACACACACACACTAACCCGGTGTTGACTATTTTACACAATAGTCTTTCTGAGAAAGACTCTCTGGGGTTTATTTAAACCACAAAGGTGCCATTTCACAGTAAAGTTGAACACCATATTGGGACAGGACCCACTGACACCACAGGATGAGCAGCGTCCCTGTTCTTCCCAGTTTTCCCATCCAGGTACTGACCAGACTCAACCCTAGCTTCAGTGTGCAGGTCCCATATATACTTCAGGGCCAGAGCTTTTCAGCAATAGATCAGCATCTTTTACATGTTGTTCATTGGCAACTTTGTACACAAAAGCACATCCTATACGTAAAGAATAATTGACGACGGGCCATTGAATCATTAGAATAATACAGACTTGATGGTAATGCTGTTACACCTCAGGTGTGTACTCTTTTTTACAGACATTTCTGTGAAGAGTAAACCCGCCTCCTGCGATTTCATTGGTTATTCCAAACATTGAAGAGCGTTGTTAGCAATGTTGTTTTCGTCAACGATGACGATAACGAAATGATTTCGTTGACGCACCTTTTTTTATGACGATAACGCGACGATGACTAGCTAAAAATGGCTCTAAGGTGACTAAAACATGACGAGACGTTTTCGAGTTTTCGTTGACGAGACGAGACGAGACGGAACGAAAATGATTATAAGTCTGACGTTCACAATGCATATCATTTCTGCCTAATTTGCGTGATCTGTCTGTTTTGAGCTAAAAAAAAAAAAGTATCAGCAATGCTGCCGCTTCCTATCCTTGTTTTGGGTACGCCCACCACCCAGCTGCCGCCATGCCGCGCATCAGATTCCACACAACAACAACAACAACACACCTGCGGCTGCGGCTAGTCACTCGCCACACATCTTCGATATGAGGCGTCGGACTGGACAAAAGCGAAACGAACTGCACGAGCGAGCGACAGTGCGCGAGAGAGACCGAAAGTGCGCGAGAGAGACCGAGTGTGTCTGCACGCGAGAGAGACCGAGTGTGTCTGCGCGCGAGAGAGACCGAGTGTAGGCTACGCGAGAGAGACCGAGTGTGTCCGAGCATTAGTTTAGTGGGCTAATTGGTACAAAGTAATATATAATTATTATATAACTTAGATTATAACAAAAATTATTATTTAACTAATTATATAATAAAGCCACAATTGCCAAAGTAAGAATGTTTTTATTCCTGGCTTTTTTTGAGTAAAACAGTGATTCCACTGTTACCACTTTATCTGTGTGTAATGTTGTAGTAGCTCAGTAGTTTTTTGCTGTTTAAACTGTAAACCATTCCTTTATTACTGTGATTACTGGTGAAAATAGCCAATGTGCTGAAATTTTAGAAGAGCATCAATTCATGAATCATGGAAAAAATATAACTTGAAATATGGGGATAAAAGGTTTCTGCCCAATGCGACAATGAAGTAGCCTACAGCTTGGCAGCACTGCATCTCCATCAATGAGAAAGTCTAGTTTATTATGCAAAGGTTTTAAGGTTAACTGTTGTTTTATGAATTGCAACACTTGCTACAACCTGTCAAACCTAAGCCCATTTCCAATACTTTTTAACCTAAATTAATTTGTTAAAGACTACTTTTTTTTTTTTACTAAAATTGACTAAAACCTTTTTGTGTTTTCGTCGACTAAAACTTGACTAAAACTATCAAGTTTATAAGTGACTCAAATGTGACTAAAACTAAAAAGCATTTTCGTCCAAAAGACTAAGACTAAGACTAAAACTAAAAGGGCTGCCAAAAACAACACTGGTTGTTAGACTGCTGCAGAGCCTAAAATGATTTGATCGGTTAGCTAAGTTTACCTAAAGTCCCCCATGGTGAAATCCAGCTTTTAATGTTGTTTACATCTATATGATGTTTTTAATATACTTTAAGACAAACCATGTGCAAATTCACAAGGCGACACCATTGCTGAGTATTTTCTCCTTAAAACTGCAGTGAAACAAAGACAGTATCACCCCTGATTTCCACCAACTGCGGATCGGCTCCACTGCGTTTCGGCTCCGTGCTCCGCCGTGCTTCAATACCCACCAGGTCCGGATTTGTTGCAGACATGACTGACAGCTGAAGTCACGAGGACCCACGAGATCTCACGAATTCACGTATGATCGCGCGAAATAAGTGCTGATTTGCTGCAGAGCTCTCCGGCATCCAGCAGAAATAGAAGCTCTGCGTATCTGCTCCGGAGGGCTGCGGATCGCCGGAGCTGGGACGGAGTCGGAATGCAGCCATTCCGCAGTCAGTGAAAATACACACATTGACTTTAATGGAAACCTATTGACTCCGCCGCCGTTCCGGAGTGGATCCGCAGCCGTTCCACAGTTGGTGGAAATCCAGGGTCAAAAACACGGTTTGAAATCGCTGGTGTTTCTGATGTCACAAACTACCTTGTAACCAATCAGATCAGTGAGTGGATCTCTGAGCTGGTGTGAGTGAGTGGAGGCGGGGCTCATTTGCATATTCATAGACCCATGTATAGCCTACTAAATGAGGCAAGGGTGTCTGTTGAGTTACATTCCTTTTAAGGCATGAAGAATTTTTTTTCACAGGAAAAAAACCTTTCAATATGTAATTTTTTTGGTGATCAAAGAGGAGTTTTAAGGGATACAATTATTGACAACAAGGGGGGCTTTAATTAAAACAAAATACAGCAACACAAATCTTTCATTCTTTTACTTAATTGTCATTTCAGGGGTGTTAATAGAAAAAAAGTTAAGGGAACTCAATAACTGATTATATTAAACTGAACTTAAACTGAATGATAGTTCCCAGCATACGTTGCGTCTGAAAGCATAAGGAGAATAGGCTACATGTTGAAATTACGTGTTATTTTGTGTGTTTTTGCATAAAATTATTATAGGAAGATGTGTTTTGGTGTTTAATGAATCCTCTTATGTTGGGATTTATAGGGTTTTCTGTAATGTTGCAGTTTGCTTTTAAGGTTACCATTCTGGTGAACAGTATGTGGTTAGGTCGAGGATTTAATAGGCTGATTGAAGATATTACATTAAGCATAGCCTATTGTTTAGGCTACATCCACGAAAGTCAAGTAGAGCCTTTTCCAGAGAAGAGTAGTTTACTACTATCACAAAATAGAAACCAAACCCTTCAACCCCCTACCAGATATTGCACAGTGCACACAAATAGGCCTACACGTCCCAATAATCAACCTAATTGTAATTTTGCACACATGAGAGAAAGTCTGCGATGAAAAACACTGGCACGGCGACCAGCTAGATCATTACACTGGCACGGCGGCCAGAGACATCAACATCAGCTTACTATGAGCAGACTTGTAGATGCTGTTTTCAAGATCAAGTTCAGTCGACTCTCCCTCTTTCTGGACCGTAGTTGTCATCATGAATATTCATCATGTCAAAACTTAATAGTAAAAAAAAAAAAAAACTTCCAATCTTGCGGATATAGTTGTGCGTAGCAGAAACAAGCAGTAGCCTTACGAAGAAACACTTTTTTCTCGCAAACCCGGCCAGCGGCCACTACTAATTTCGCAGGTTTTGCAATCACTGTCGTTGTTGGGCTCAGGTGTCGCGTGACGTCAATGCCCCGCCCATTAACCGTTAACAGATGCATCGTCAAAAACTGATTCATATTCGATGTCAATCTAAAACTATTTTAAATATTTTGCTTATTTTTTCATAACTATGAAGTTTTTTATGAGCTCATATTAACTAAATTAAATTAAAACTATCATTTCTCGTGTAGTGGCTGAAATCCACTTCTGCTGTTTTAAATGGGGAAATTTTACATCAAAATAAACGTTTGCTCCTCATTTCGAGCTGTAATTTAGACTAGGCTACAGTTTTTGTGTCTGTCATGCTGCTGTTAATCTTCACTGCTAGGCGGTCATTATATTTCATTCAGGTAATTTTTCAGCCTATAATGTTCTGCCTTTAACTCTTTCCACGCCATTGACAGAATTTTCCGTACGTAATTATGAAACGCCATTGACGAATTTGACAAAAATGCGACTTTCTCAGCTTTTTGTTCAAAATGTTGTTTATAATCAATCTTGCCCACATTCAAATGTTGATAAAAATGCATGAAGCTAGAATAAAACAATTATTCATACAACAAAATATTCTGGCATTACGCTTTCGTAAAAATGATAAAAAAAATGCTGGCGCTGGCAGGCAACTGTTTTCAGAAACGCTGGTGGGGAAAGAGTTAATAGCCTACACAAATGCAGGAATGTAAAGATTAACCAGCCTATGATGAATCTGATTCTGAACTATTTGTTCGTCCACCAGCAGAGGACAGAAGTGAACATATTTACTTCACTTTTACTAACGCAGCCAAAATAACTAATAGGCCTACAAGCCAAATACATCTAATTTCTTGAGTTTATGGCCATTAAATTCAGATATAAGCAGTACTGGGATCACAATGAGAGACAAATACACACA
Organism: Leuciscus idus; assembly: GCA_021554675.1. Taxonomy (NCBI): domain Eukaryota; kingdom Metazoa; phylum Chordata; class Actinopteri; order Cypriniformes; family Leuciscidae; genus Leuciscus; species Leuciscus idus. The sequence continues at coordinate 31,416,944 of CM038640.1, read as the reverse complement.
AACACTGTGATGAAACACATGCATTTCTGAGTAAACCACGCAGGTTTCCTCATGCTGGTCTCCTGTAGGCTATTCATAGCTCACATATACACATATGTCATGTGGATGTGTTTACCATCTATAGGTCAAGCCATAACTGAAACTAGTCCAGCAGGTCACCTTACCCTCTAAAGTTAAAGGGCAACCATGAGGCTTTACCTTACAGCAACCAGTGTGTTCCTCTGTCTCTGCTAGTTAAAGATTTTAAATGTTTTATATATATATATATATATATATATATATATATATATATATATATATATATATATGTGTGTGTGTGTCAATAGGACCTTGTTTCTTTTTAAATACACAATCTTATTCCTCAGTGCATGTTATTCTAAAGAAAATAAGTGATTGTCTTGCACTGTAAAAAATTATATGATCAATAATTTATGACAACATATGTTTTTACATTGCATTCACTCATCAAAATAAGTTAAGCAATTTTCAACTTTCTTTTATAAGTTCTACAAGATTCAACTCATAACTTTAAGTCAGTTTAATGCAATTTAAGTTGAAATGACTTGAACATCCAAGTTGACTGTACTCAAAAATTAAAGGCAGCAACTTTTTTTGTTTTGTTTACAGTGTAATAATCAAAATTCAGAAATCAAAATACATTTATGCATGTGGCAGGCACTTTCATTCAAACATGCATCATCTGGGACATTTGTTTTAAGCTTTTTTATTTTTGCTAAGAACATATGCAACATAATTAAAGTAAAGATAAATGTACATGCATTACAAGTTTTGAACTTTAGTTTCCAGAGGAAGTGTCTCTGTCATGTTCATACCAGTATTTATTTCACAAGAGGTTCTCTACACTCATATTTCACAACTGACATTATGTAATATCACTCAACAGAGCAGAGATATTAATACTTCACTGAAAGAGACTTTCTCTAAAAATAGATTCATAAACTCAAAACTAAATGTATACATGCAGGAGTCATTATGAATGTCCCACCAAGAAATAAGGCACTGGAAATAAATTCATCATCCATATCTCCATCATTCATCATTCCATCATTTATAATTCCAGCATTTATCAGACAAAAACGCATGAGTGACTTTATGATATTAGTGATGCGATCATGAGCACAGGTTTAGCAGTGCAGTTTAGCCATGAAAATAAATATGAACGTTTCTTACCAAAACACATTTGTAAAAGTAGAGAACCACAGAATGAGGTTTAACAAGACTAGGCGGTTCCTAAACACATGTCTAAAATATATACAGAGATCATGTACAGTAAGAACATAAAAACCTTTGAGTTGTTTTCACATACAGTTATTAAAGGAACCTGGAGTTGTTCTTCTCTCAACATGTGTCAATAACACACCATAAAACAATCACACTTTTCACTATAAACACAAGATATAAGAAAAATTAAACTTAATATATTCTATTATATATTAATATTATAGTAACATTTTATAATAAGGTTCAATTTGTTAACATTACCGGTAGTTAATAAATGTTGTAAAAAACATTAACTAATGTTAATAAATATTACCTTATTGTGTTACCATTAGTATTATTATATATAATACATTTTTATTGAAAGGGGTGTGTCATGAAATTATAATTTCAGGCATTATATAACCAAAATGACTGAAATCTATACTCAGTAAACAGGTAACGTCACCTGTGCAGGGACGGGTTGGTATATTAAATATTATGTACAGTTTCAGCCAATAAATAAAAAAATATATTTTTTAAAAATGTGTCAGAGTGTTCCAGAAATATTCAAAATAAAGATTTTATTGGAAATAAAAATACTGAATCTGATATAATCAGAGATCTGTTTGATAGGCCTCCACTTCTGTTCACGAAACACAAGCAGAACAAATTTCCTTACATAATTATCGCATTGAATTAAGGATAACAATTTAGGAATCATTCTGAAATGATTTACACCGATTCATAAATGAGTGACTGATGAATATGAATAATAAATGAATAATTATTTAACACCACGAGTGTTATATAATATTAATAAAGAGTAAACCAAATAATAAGCCACAATTACTGTTTTTTTTATGGAAGCTTGTTTCTAACTTTTTACATCACAATTCAGACATTTTACTCGCAATTACGAATTTATATCTCACAATTGTATTTTTTTTGCAATAACGAGTTTACATCTCACAATTCAAACTTTTTTTCGCAATTACGAGTTTATATCTCACAATTCAAACTTTTTTCTCGCAATTAAGAGTTTATATCTCACAATTCCTAAATTTTTCTCGCAAATACAAGTTTATCTCACAATTCAGACTTTTTTCTCGCAATTACGACTTTATATCTCACAATTCAAGCTTTTTTCTTGCAAATACGAGTTTATATCTCACAATTCAAACTTTTTTCTCGCAAATACGAGTTTATATCTCACAATTCAAGCTTTTTTCTTGCAAATACGAGTTTATATCTCACAATTCAAACTTTTTTCTCGCAATTACGACTTTATATCTCACAATTCAAACTTTTTTCTTGCAAATACGAGTTTATATCTCACAATTCAAACTTTTTTCTCACAATTAAGAGTTTATATCTCACAATTCAAACTTTTTTCTTGCAAATACGAGTTTATATCTCACAATTCAGACTTTTTTTCACAATTAAGAGTTTATATCTCACAATTCAAACTTTTTTCTTGCAAATACGAGTTTATATCTCACAATTCAGACTTTTTTCTCACAATTAAGAGTTTATATCTCACAATTCAAACTTTTTTCTTGCAAATACGAGTTTATATCTCACAATTCAGACTTTTTTCTCACAATTAAGAGTTTATATCTCACAATTCAAACTTTTTTCTTGCAAATACGAGTTTATATCTCACAATTCAGACATTTTACTCGCAATTAAGAGTTTATATCTCACAATTCAGACATTTTACTCGCAATTACGAATTTATATCTCGCAATTGTATTTTTTGCAAAAACGAGTTTATATCTCACAATTCAAACTTTTTTCTCGCAATTAAGAGTTTATATCTCACAATTCAGACATTTTTCTCGCAAATACAAGTTTATCTGAAAATTCAGATTTTTTTTCTCGCGATTACAAGTTTATATCTCACAATTCAAGCTTCTTTCTCACAAATACGAGTTTATATCTCACAATTCAGACTTTTTTCTCGCAATTAAGAGTTTATATCTCACAATTCAAACTTTTTTCTCGCAATTAAGAGTTTATATCTCACAATTCAGACTTTTTTCTCGCAATTAAGAGTTTATATCTCACAATTCAAACTTTTTTCTCGCAATTATGAGTTTATATCTCACAATTAAAAAAAATTCTCGCAATTACGAGTTTATATCTCACAATTCAGACATTTTACTCGCAATTACGAATTTATATCTCGCAATTGTATTTTTTGCAAAAACGAGTTTATATCTCACAATTCAAACTTTTTTCTCGCAATTAAGAGTTTATATCTCACAATTCAGACATTTTTCTCGCAAATACAAGTTTATCTGAAAATTCAGATTTTTTTTCTCGCGATTACAAGTTTATATCTCACAATTCAAGCTTCTTTCTCACAAATACGAGTTTATATCTCACAATTCAGACTTTTTTCTCGCAATTAAGAGTTTATATCTCACAATTCAAACTTTTTTCTCGCAATTAAGAGTTTATATCTCACAATTCAGACTTTTTTCTCGCAATTAAGAGTTTATATCTCACAATTCAAACTTTTTTCTCGCAATTATGAGTTTATATCTCACAATTAAAAAAAATTCTCGCAATTACGAGTTTATATCTCACAATTCAGACATTTTTCTCACGATTACGAGTTTATATCTCACAATTCAGACTTTTTACTCACAATTACGAGTTTATATCTCATCTTTTTGTAGAATTGTGAGATATAAAATCGTAATTGTGAGAAAAGTCAGAATTGAGATATAAACTTGTAATTGTGAGTAAAAAGCTTGAATTATGAGATATAAATTTGTAATTGTGAGAAAAATGTCTGAATTGTGAGATATAAACAAACAATTACCTTTTTTATATTTGGTGGCAGAAACAAGCTTCCAGGTTTTTTTTGGATATAAAGTTGATGTCAAAACATAAAATCATCCGAGCAGAAGTTTTCTCCCAGTTTCATTCCCTTTAGATTGAGTTTCATACGTTTGGACTTCTGTTCAGGAGACAGGCTGCCGGTGGTGTAGTTGTGTATTGGGACCGTTTCTCCTCGTGTTGAGATGATCTTTTGACCGCCGTTAAGACCAGCGGCCGATGGAGGCAAAGTTCCGGCTCATGTTGTACGTGTATTCTTCGTTCTGGTGCTTTCCCCAGGCTCCGAACGGGACGACGATGAGTGTGCTGTTGTCCTCCGAGCCGTACTGCAGCGCCTGGACAACACAAACACACTTTAAGAAGAGGAATCATTGTGCAAATCATGGTCAGAATTAATTGTGTCCCTATTTTCCTTTCTCAGACTATAAGATTTCATCTAGGGCTGTGCAATGGTAGATCACGATTAATTGCTTCCGGAATAAAAGTTTGTGTATTAGATAATATGTGTGTGTACTGCATATAATTACTTTGTATATATTAATACACACACATGCATGTATATATTTAAGAAAAAACTTTTATTTTGGATGCGATTAATCGTTGCACAGCCCTGATTTCATGGCTCATTCTGCACCTGCTCAGCAATGACGTTTGCCGCCTCGGTGGGGTCGTGGCACTGGTTGATGACATCACAGATCTCCTGGTTGGTCATGATGAAGTTGATGCCGTCGGTGGTGAGAACCAGGAAAGAGTCGTGCGCGTGCTGCAACTACAGACGTCAGAGAACAATCAGCGCACGTTTGCACAACACATTGGACGCAAGTTTTGCTCATTGAAATCCCACCACTAAAATTTGACGATTTATGTTTTAATAATTTTCTTAAAACTAAAAAAGTTGTAAAATACAGATTGAAATGCACATTTATATATCGCACATTTTAAAAGTCAGACTTTTATTTGAAATGGATCAAATTGAGTATAACATACTAGGGTTCGCGTGGTCTCTGGTTCTGCGATCACGCCGCTCTTCTTCAAGTCGAAGTCTCCGATGCTGCGGGTCATTGCCAACCGGCCGTTAACGTTAGCCTGACCGACGCTATTCCACGCCACGAACCCGCCACTCTGACGGATTCTACACACAACACACAGTATTTACATGCGTTGGTGGTACCATGATACAGGGATGATAATATCAATGTACAATACTCTTCAAAAGTTTGGAGTTTTAATGTTTCTGTAAAAAGTCTCTTCTGCTCACCAAGGCTGCATTTATTTGATCAAAAATACAGTAAAATCTGTTATATTGTGAAATATTATTACAATTTAAAAAAGAGGTTTTGTGCTTGAATATATTTTTAAATGTAATTTATTCCTGTGATCAAAGCTGAATTTTCAGCAGCCATTTTTTTATTTTTTTTATAAAAGTAAAAATATAACTTTTATATTTGAAATAAGGTTTAAATAAAATAACATTTAAATGTTAGACACTTAAACTAAACAGAAACTGCCTTGGCAACAAGTGAAATAAAATGTTAATTAAATAAAATAGAATATTAAACAAACTTTTTATTTTATTTCAACATTTCTCAATTTCATTTAGTTAATATTGTATTAAAATTACAACTACAACTGAAATAAAAGTTAATAACTATACAGGCATATTTAAGAAAAAACAATGACAAAACAACAAAATTACTAAACCTTTAACTACACTTTCAGAAAACATATAAATAAAAACGAATTCAAAATATTAATAATAATATCAATTATACTAAAATAACATTGATTGGAAAAAAAACTGAAATATGTTGAAGCACTAGAATTACTAACATGAACTAGAAGTGAAATAAAAATAAATGAAACCTAAATGGTAATATAGAAAATATAAAAATAAACGAATAAAAATTACGAAAACACAAAAAAAGAAAAGAAATTAAAATAAAGACTGATAATATTAAAAATAAAAGCAAATTCAAAAATTCAAAATATTAAAGAAAACTATTATATATAAAAAAGCATGTTATTAGCATTCCATGTCCAGAGAGTAACCTAAAACAGTGCTTTTATCTAAGCGATATACTGAAATTGTTCTGCAAATAAAATCCACATTGCACGCGCGATTCTTAAGCCATAATCTGAGTTGCAGGGTCTTTTATTAATAGCACACAGGCCTGTTAAATACGCAGAGAGATCTGGTATCACTACACATAGCAGAACACGTTATTCCTGGAGCGCTGGCGTGTGTGTGTGTGTGTGTGTGTGTGTGTGTGTGTGTGTGTGTGTGTGTACCTGTGTTTCTCATCTTTCCTCTCTGGCGTGTGATCGTCTGTGAGTTTGCGAGCTTTGCCCTTCCTGCACAGAAGAGCTCGGCTGTCCCCGACACTGCCGACGACCAGCTCGATCCCGTCTCTCAGCAGCGCCACTGTCGCAGTCGTGCCCACCATCATGAGCGAGGCTGAGGAGTCAAACACACTTTAATGAACACTTACAGGATATGATGCTATTAAAGGTGACAAATTATACCCCTTTTCACAAGATGTAATATAAATGTATAGTGTTCTTAGAATGTGTCTGTGAAATTTCAGCTCAAAAATCCCCCCAGATCATTTATTATAGCTTGTCAAATTTGTCCCTTTTTGGGTGTGAGCAAAAACGTGCAGTTTTTGTGTGTGTCCCTTTAAATGCAAATGAGCTGCTGCTCCGCCTCTGTTCAGAAGACGGTCGATCCTTTACATAGCCTGTAACTGGCGTTATTTTGTCACTTATTGGGAGCAGTATGCTAGCTGGAGCCGTTTAGCTCCAGTCTTTGTGCTAAGCTAGGCTAGCGGTGATGAGAAGGGTATGTATGGATTTATCTAACTCTGGGGGATACAGTGAATAAGCTAAAGTCCCAAAAAGTCGGCGTGTTCCTTTAAGGGCCGGTAATATTATAATTAGATCCTCGTCACATGTCAGAAGGGGAGCGAAATCTGATCGGCTTATATTTTGACATGCTTGCAGAGAAAGCCTTACCAAAACAAAGTTACTGGGATTCACTTTTCATGTTTTCTGTGTTGGTAGAAGCACAGGGGACCCGATTATAGCACTTAAACATGGGAAAAGTCAAATTTTCATGATATGTCCACTTTAAAGTGGCTGTTTAGTGTATAAAATCCTCAAGTTCATACAGGGAATGCATGAACTGATAGAATATGTGTCCCATGAAATGCAATGCGAGTGGCAAATGCATAAATGTAAATGTTAATTTTTCATACCATTGCCATATATCCGCAGCTCCGCAGCCAAAGCCACGTCCACCTGCAGGAACGCTTTCGACAAAACCGCCTGTAAATCTGTTTCCACCTCCAAACAATCCCTACAAAACACAAAAGCTTCATCTTCACTATTTCATTCACAATGGTGCGTTATATTAAAGTGACCCAGAACACATTTTTGAGTTGATGGAAATACTGGTTATGATTTTCTTGATATTTTGGTCCCTCATTTAAGGTCATGAACATGATTACATTATGCTTAAAATTAAACATGATTAAAAATGTATATCTAAGTAATTACATGATGTAGTGATTAATTCATCTAATTAATCGCACATTAAATTTACCAGTAATATATATGCTTCATTGAAGGCATAAATGGTTTTTAATTTTTTTTTAACAAAAGTTTATTTAAATTATACTGTATATAAATTATATTTAGAACTGTATTTGACAACAATTTAAAAAAATTTTTTTTTACAAAATGTGAATTATTTTCGTAGTATTTTAAATATTTCACCTGATTTTTTTTTTTTATTGGTGAATTGTATTGAATCAAACTAGATTGTAAAAATTTCGAAGTTGTAAATAAAACAAGTACTTTTTACAAGAAAATACTAAATCATTCTTTCTACTTCAGAATGTCACATTTAATTCAATGTGTTTCTCCATTTCTTTGTAATTATTTGTCAAATTTACTTGCAATTTCTGAGTGAAAACTGTTTCAAAGTCTTTTCCCAGTCTAGGGTTAATTTGACCTGGAACATAATGATCGTAACTAGAACTTTAACATAATACAGGGGTTAATTAAGGTTAACTGAACTGAAGGTCACCATATGGTGTACCTGATGTGTTGCTCCATGTGTTTGTGACAGTAATCGGCGGCCTGTGGTCCTCCGTGCCCGTCAAACAGAGCGAAGTACAGTATGTTATGCGCAAGCTTGCTCACTTGGAAACGGTCCTCGTTTTCCTGCCGACGGCCGATGTGGGAGGCGCAGCCCACGTTGGAAAGGCTGATGTGTGGGATGGGGGTCCCATAGCGGATGCTGGGCGGCAACAGGATGGGCTCCTCTATCCGATTATCCCAAATCCCAAAGGAATCCCACGTGGCTGGACGTCCGCTTCCGTCCATGTCCAAGCGTGTGCTGCTCCATCGGACTCCGGGAATGGTCGGCTCCCGCTCGCACACACACCTGGCTGGATGCGCATTCGCGCTCCGGCCCACCGCAGGGAGGCTGCATCGGAGCAGACGGGACAACGAGACGGCCGAGACGGACATTTAGACTTCTGTTCCTCAGCACACTTCAGATATGACTCCTACGATCAAAATGAAAGGGGAACACTTTGAAATAAGGTTTAATTTAGTGCTGTCAAAACGATTAATCGCAATTAATCGCATCTAACATAAAAGTTTGTAAATACACTGTTTGTGTGTGTATATATATTGTATACAGTGTGTGTGTATATATATATATATATATATATATATATAATACATACACACATGTATTTACAAACTTTTATGTTAGTTTATGTTACTTTTATTTGAGATGCGATTAATCGCGAATAATCGTTTGTCGCATCTAACATAAAAGTTTGTAAATATACTGTATGTGTGTGTATATATATATATTGTATACAGTGTGTGTATATATATATTTATATATATATATATATATATATATATAAAAATACATACACACATTTATTCACAAACTTTTATGTTAGATGCGACAAACGATTATTCGCGATTAATCGCATCTCAAATAAAAGTTAGTAAATATATATATGTGTGTGTGTATGAATGTGTATATACATACAGTATATATACTGTATATACTGTATATATACAAAAATTATGTATTTACAAACTTTTATGTTAGATGCGATTAAATAGATTTATCGAGATTAATAGCATAAAACTAACATAAAAGATTGTAAATATATGTGTTCTTGTGTATGTATTTATATATATATTTATATATATACTGTATATATACACACTGTGTCTATACACACATACACAACACACACACACACATATTTTTAAAAAACTTTTATGTTAGATGCGATTAATCGCGATTAATCGATTTGACAACACTAGTTGCATTTAGTTAGCATGAACGAACAAAAAAATATATATATTGGTCACCATTTACTAATACAATATTAAAATCCAAAGTTTTATCTGTTAATATTATTGATAACACTTTTCAATAAGGTCCCACGAGTTAACATCAGTAAGTGCATTTACTAACATTAACAATAAGAGATACTTTTGTTACAGTATTTATCTTTGTTAACGTTAGTTAATACAAATATAACTGTTCACTGTTAGTTCATGTCAGCTCAGCTCCATTAAATAATGTTAACAGATACATCTTTTGATTTGAATAATGTATTAGTAGCTAAAGTTAGTTGAATTAACCTTAACCATGATTAGTAATTGTTTTAGAAGTATTGTTCATTGTTAATTCATCTTAAAAAATGTAGTTAACCAATGAAATGCAAGAGTTACAATATTATTTAATTGACCTGATCTGACATGAACTAACAGTAGTTGTATTGTTATTAACCAACATTAACAAAGATTAATAAATTCTGTAACAAATGTACTATACATTGTTAGTTAATGTTAGTTAATGCATTAATTCATGTTAAGTAATGATAACCTTACTGTAGTTAGTAGTGTTTCCCAAATCTTTTGCAATGTTTTCCGATGATGGCAACATAATCTTAACATTGTAATATTTTCCTTATACTGTAATTACGAGAACAAGTTGTAACTGCAGCATAAAGTTAACGCAAGTTAACTTAACATTACAGCTGTTTATCACATTACTTTGACACATCTCTGGCTGATAACAGAATACTTCTTAAATTATAACATTGAAACAGGCATTTTCTGTAAACCTGCTTTGAAACAATATGTATTGTGAAAAGCACTACACTAATAAGCTTGAGTTGAACTGATCCTGGACCTGTGATGACAGAGGTCTATCACGTCCTCCCAAAAAGTCAATCTATTGGGTAAGCAAACATTAAGCTGTGAGCAGTGCATGTTTTATGACTTCTCCAGGTCAAGTTCATGTGAATCTGCTGTGCGTCACACTACTGACCTCTGTGAGACGTGTGTGTTTCATGTCAAAACAAACACATGCCATTGACAGCACAGATGACATCACTGGGTCATGTGACAACGTGACATTTCAAAATGCATATGCTTGATTTAAATTACTTGCAGCAGTCATCATGTAAAAAGCACATTTTCTTATTTGCACCATATCTTTATATATTATTGTTAAAAAAAACAATACGTTTTTGCTGATTTTAGATGTACTGTACTTTTGATTTATGGTAAATGAATCATGGTAAAACAAAAAAAATAAAAAACTTATCCAGGACTTCTGTTCTTTTCTAAGCTTTTTTTTTTTTTTTAAGTTTAGGTACAACAATGTACTTTGCGAACAAGTTGGATAAATACATCGGTTCTTTCCTAAACTTTTTAAAATTACCTTTATGCTTGTAAAACTATTTTAAAAAATGACAGTAAAAACTGACTTTCCAAAAAGTGCTTTCCAAACTATATATATATATATATATATATATATATATATATATATATATATATATATATGAGAGTGTGTGTATAAATAAACATTGGATTATAAATAGTAGTATTCATGAAAGCAAAGCTTATTTTAAAAGCTTTATTATTATAATGTTTTAAACTTTATAATAGTCTTACTTGAAATCTGAACTGAAAAAGTATGTTTTAAGCGTTTCTACATAAACACAGATCATATAACACGAAAATATGACGCTGTTTCTTCAGTTAATATTTAATATAAATTAATAATTCTTCAGACCAGGTTTCGTCAGAAAGCTCTGAATGTCATCGCTCGTTACAAAAGCAAAACGCATGAAAAAGATGTACAGAAACTTACCTGCGTCAAATAAGCAGGTTTATCATTTAGTTGTCAAAGTTATCGTCGGTCCCAAAAAGTGAGCTAGACAGCTGGAGTGACCGAAGGTGTGTGTCAGATCAACACACTCCAACGCTACTAGTTAAACTGATAAACTAGTCTTGCTCCAGGGGGCGTTGGCGGATCAAAAGCCCAATCAACATTTGAGCTGCATTTAAATCTCAGGATGTACTTTGTCAGTAAAGAGACGTTTGTGATGTATACTAAAACCTATAAACTTTTAAATCGATTAATTAAAAAAAATATTTTGAAATAATTCTGACCATAAACACAAACGGTGATTGGTCGATCCTAAGCAGCGCTGAGAAAAGTAACACATATCAAATGGCCAAGTTCCGATTCAGAAGCGGTCTGGATGATAATACCGAAATAATGACACTGAGGTACTTTGATTATAGTCACTTAAAGGAAAGTATACAGTGTAGAATGAACAGTGAATAAAGTATTATTTAGACTCGTTCTTCCTGACCAATCAGAGACAACGCCCGAGCTGCTAAACCCCGCTTCTTCATCACATTCCATTACACAGACTATCCAATCACAGGCCGCCTCTACAGAACGCTCGTCCAATCAGATGAGGGGGTGTGTGAGTGTTTGGGTCAGGCGTTTTTTATGCGCGCCACCGCGTCCAACATTCTCTTGCTGACTGTCATGATTTGCTTTACTCTATTCGTTTATTTTCTGTAAATGAATTCCTTAAACCAAATGATTCTTTGTTCTGTAGTATTCCAACATAAAGGCAGTGTTGAGAACATGCGTCCCCAATAGAAGTATTATGATTATTTAAGATAGAAGTGCCTTTGAACATCTAACTAAAATGTGTTACAGTCCCAAATATATTTGATTTAAAAATGCATTAGTGGCATTAGCATTAACACGGTGTGTGTTTGGCCTCTCCCTTTCACACACACACACACACACACACACACACACACACACACAGATGGATCACAGCATGTTTCCGCTGTAAACACAGCAGAAGTCCTGAATAAAAGATCAGCAAGTACTCAAAACAGATACATTTAAATACACTATAAATAACTCATTCCTGAGGAGACGTTTTCATTCCTGAGGAAACAGCTGCACTTGCAAGGTAGCAAATGTGTAAAGGTTTAGGTTTAGTTTACAGTACATACTTTTACTAATTTAGCAAAATATAGTCTGTATACTGTCCATAATGCCAATCATACTGCACAGTATACAGTAAGTTTTACGCTAGTATTCCATTCCATAAAAAGACAATAAATGGTTAAATTTGCATATATAAGAAAGAGCAATTACAATACAATATATGCATTGCAAATATTAACAAAGATAATTTGATTTTGAGTTTTGAATATTCATTAGTCATTAATGACATGTCAAGTCAGGAGATTTTCAAACCTTACATTTTTAAAGAAATAAAGCAAAAATAGAACTTTAAATTGAAATTCCACAAATTAAAGTCTGAATGGAGTTTGTGTTTTATTGTTTGTGTCGAATTGCAGAAGTTGAATATTTACTTACTTATACTTAATCGGGTTTGAGGTTTCGAACAAACACTAACCGGGATGTTTGAGGAACATCAGCACATCTATAAAGAGAACAAAACAGAAATAAAAGAGAGAGATATTACACCATTTCTCTGAAGTAAGTAGGGCAGATGCTCGGTAGGGTCCATAATGTCGACCGAACACATGACTCAATAGATGTGTGTGCTTATACACCTGTGTGTTTGATTTACTCTGAGTGCTGCAGATACAATATCAACGCAGCTCGACTGAAATATTTAAAGCTGGACTCAATTCAGACATTATTTAGAACAAAGATAACCCATTTTACGTCAATATCTACGTCTTGCTCCCTCACACGGAAAAGATAAAATATTCAGTAGACTTCACTTAAGAGCTCTGGGCGGAAACACAAAGACCTCATTCAGTCAAGTCCTGGTACCTCGGTAAAAATAACATGAAATCACACACACCAGTCACAGTGCTCAGAAAACAAGAACCAGGCTCAAACACAAGGTGTTTTAACTATATTTCTGTTTGTGCAAGACTTGAGGCTTTAACATCAGACACATCACATCATGTAGAACATCACAATCATTATTTTATTCCATTAAAGTGCTCTATAGTGATTATAAGCCCAGCATCGTGTATCTCTAAAGGCATTTTTGCAGTGATAAAGCAACTGAAAGTCATTCTTTTTCAAGAGAGATTAACATATGCCAGCATTAACTGCAACTACCAGTCCTTGAAGTTGTTCAGGTGCGTAAGTGAGTACAGAGTAGAGCTGCACGATTAATCGTTAAAAGATTGTGGTCTCGATTCAAACACTCACATGATTATTCCTAAATGACAACGATTAAATTTATTGTGTCTATTCAACTTTTGGCAAAATCATACTGGAGCATTCAAATCTGCGGACCTCATGTTTAGGTATGAAACCGCTTCACAAACAGTCTTTTCAACCACACAGTATCCTTATTTCTGTTACAATAATTCAAATTATCACAGAAATACTGGGATAAAAGTCTATAGTTCGGATATAAACACTGATGACTATGGTAGTGATCAAAATAAACCAAATCACTTTTTGAAAGTAACTTGGTGCTTCAAAAAACGATTGTTTTATTACATCATTACACCAGTAGGTGGCGACAATTGACTGTTAAAATGTATTTGTCATTGAATCATTCACTCAATAGATTCGTTCAAAAACACAGATTCACCCAGTAATCAAGTCAAGTCACCTGCTTATCACCAGTAATGAAACAAGTCTTTATGAGGGAGTCATTGAATCATTCATTCAACCAATAAAAAATAAAAAATAAAAAAATCATTCTAATTAATTAAACATTTTAAATAGACTGCAGCAATTATTATTTTTTCAGAACCTCTAGTAAATTACATGTTATTTTATTCAGTACTCTGTTCAGAATCGTATGATCTGTGTTTGAAAAAAATCCATTTATCCAGAATCGTGCAGCTCTAGAACAAAGTGACCGGACATGATCAATGCTCTCATTTAGACAGTAATTACCCGTTCTGAGAAAACTTTCAATTTCCTTAAAACATTATCATACAGAAACTGTTTTCAAACCAGTGCTCAGATTAAATCTACAAAGTAGATTTTTCTATAAAAAAAGAACAAAGAAAGTGATAAAAAGTTGGTTTTGAAAATGTCTAGCTAACTATAGTGACATTCAGTTAATACTGTGAAGACAGTAGATTTTTCCTGTGCAAAATTGAAAAAAAGTCATTGAACTTTCAATAAAGTTACATAATAGTGAACGATTCACTTGTAGATTAATATTCAAGTGAACGCATTCAGTCTAACAGGCTAGTTCACATCACTTCAAACTAATACCAACATTTCAAATACTCTAATGTTGGATGTTGGCTTTAGAAATGGGAAACACAATTGCAATTTCCATTCTGCCCCAACAAACACAAACTGTGTGAACACATTGATCCAGAACAATATCTGAAAGATGGTGTTTGTTGAGGCAGAGAATGAGTCTTAAAGGGATAATTGACCCCAAAATGAAATATACTCATATCCATCCAAAACTATATAAGATTCATTCTTCTGTGGAACACAAAGGTCTCAGTGCCGTTTGTCAATACAGTAGAAGTCAATGTTATCCAATGTTGTTTTGTTCCCAAGGTTCTTCAAAATATCTACTTTTGTGATCCATAGAATAAAGAAAGTCATGCAAGGTTTAGAACAACATTGGGGTGAGTAAATGATGACAGAGTTTTTTTTTTCTATCACTATCACTTTAAGAGACATTTAATTAACCCTCCAGAACCAAAGAAGTGGGGCTTATTAACTGAATCATGAAATGACAAATGGGACACTCAACAGTCTCATGCACTTCATAGTCAAGAACATGCGTAGGCCATGAGACTGCAAGTTTACATGAAGTTCGCCATTTTGGGACTCGGCCATTGACAAGAAGTAATTTCAAGACCTTACAGTTTGTGTCTACATATTTTTTTTACATTTTTAAGTCTGCTATACATTCTCCAGTCTAGCCCCCATCTATAAAATACATTTACATAAATGGGTTACACTTTATTTTGGTAAACCACTTTACACACTCTATTAACTATAAGTAACTACATGTCAACTAACTATCATTCATTTGCAGCTACATGTCAACTAAAGCCACGTTTCTACCGAAATTACCCGGAACAATTTGTCCCAGGAACTTTTTCCTCCCAGACCTGTTGCTGTCTGCGTTTTCATTGTGGTCTAAAGTACCGTGAAGATTAGACAAACTAGTCCGGTGACGAAGGACTGCACGCTACTTTACAGTTCCCACTGGATTTCATCCTCTGAATTTAAGCTTAATAAAGCCTGAACCTCATCGTCGGTCCATCATTCGTATTTTTAAACTCCATTGTTGATTCGAATAGCAAACAACTCTTACTGCATGCACCGCAACAGATCTTTAAAAATGGTGGTTGAAATAAAATGCTGCGTTGAGTCAACCAATCAAAATACTGCGTGAACTCAACCAATCAGCATGTTCAGCGCCCAAGTCCCACCCCCGAAGGTTTCTGAACTTTGAAAAAGTACTAACTCTCCAGCAGAGACTTTCTGATGGGGACATTTTTACCCAGAACTTAATTTAGACCCTAGTCTCTGTGGTCGCAAAACACACTGAGTACCACCCCAAAGTTCCTAGTTCCTGGGGAAAGTTCCTGCGGTGGAAACGCGGCTTAACTCTCATTAGAGTATTAGTAGACTGTTAGGTTAGGGTTAATAGAATAATTTGTAGTTGCAAAGTTACTTATAGTAAGTAAAATGTCTGTTGGGGAGCATCAAAATAAAGTTTTAGCAGATATTAAGGAGACAATCTACTTATTCGTTAGTTAGTTGACGTAGTTGCAAAGTTACTTATAGTTAGTAGAATGCCTAAAGTGAAATTAAAGTGTTACCAAAAAAAATGTGTCACTTTGGCAGTTCCTCTTTGGGTTGTGGTTTCGAGCAGCAATTAGATCCAAGGAACAGTGATCTGAAGACATTCCTCTTCCTCTTTCCTGTCCTGCCCTTTCCGGGCGACTGTTCGGAGAGGCATATGGAGTTCCGGAGTGTGCTGATCCGCCGCTCGTGTTCACGGATCTTGCACTGCAGGTGGTTCTGGATGGCAAACCCCAGCGATTCCATATCCAGCGACGCTCCATACACTTCCCACGTCATTCCCTGCTCATCCCAGATGATCTGCTGAGGTGCACCACTCTCCTCCTTTTCTCCTTCCACTTCTCCTGTTCTCCCAGAGTTGAGGGGTTTTAAGGAGTCCTCGGAGGACTTGTTCAGCACTCTGGGCAACAGTCGACAAGTTGTGTCCAATTCACTGATGGTTACTTTCGAATCAAGAGTCTGCGGTGACTGGCTACAAAGTTCAATCTCTATTTGACACACATGTTTTAGAGGTTTCTGGCAATTGGGTGACTTGTAAGGGGCTGGACCTAGAAATCTAGGCTTGGCTCCCGTTGGTCTGAGGTCTACAGTTGGCAACCAATCAGAGTCAGAGTTGCTATTGGGCTTGAGATAATTGTGTAGGCCCACTTTAGGGTTGAGGTCAATCTCAGGGTTCAGTTGAAGGTATTGAGAGTCATGGACTGGACTCATGTCTGTGGATTTGCTGCAAACCTCCATGACCGCCTGGACCTCGACGTCAACGTAAACTGGGTGCAGATCCGCCTGTAGTGCTGCGTCCTTTGTTTCGGTCACTAGGAAACCTTCAATTGTCTTTGTCTCTACATCATTCAGTTGCTTGGATGTCGGCGTCTTATCAACTGGGAAATTTTTAATTGTCTTTGTCTCTGCATCGTTCAATTGCTTGGATGTTGGCGTCTTATCCACTGGCAAACCTTTAATTGTCTTTGTCTCTGCATCGTTCAGTTGGGTGGATGTCTGTGTCTTATCCACTAGGAAACCTTTAATTGTCTTTGTCTCTGCATCGTTCAATTGCTTGGATGTCGGCGTCTTATCCACTGGGAAACCTTTAATTGTCTTTGTCTCTGCATCATTCAATTGCTTGGATGTTGGCGTCTTATCCACTGGCAAACCTTTAATTGTCTTTGTCTCTGCATCGTTCAGTTGGGTGGATGTCTGTGTCTTATCCACTAGGAAACCTTTAATTGTCTTTGTCTCTGCATCGTTCAATTGCTTGGATGTCGGCGTCTTATCAACTGGGAAACTTTTAATTGTCTTTGTCTCTGCATCGTTCAATTGCTTGGATGTCGGTGTCTTATCCTTTTCGTTCATCGCTGTATCCTTCTTGGCCTCAGTCACCATTTTGTCCTTAATCTCAATTTCCCCCTTTCTCTCTCCTGTCTGTCTCTTCTCCTCGCTTTTTGCTTCCTCCTTTTCCTTCCGTCTCTGACTGCTCCCTGCGTGTCTCTCTTGGGTTGTGACATTTGCGTCAGTTTTGTCTTCAGGCTCTTTCTGCTGTTCAGCTGCTTGTTTCGATGACAGAGTGGAGGTTTGTTTGCACCCTGTCGAGCTCATCACTGAGAGGTCTCTTCCACCGTGTCCCTGAGGGACAGTGTCCTCTCTTTCATCTCCTAGCGTTTCTCCTTTTCTCTCAATCCTGCTCTTTATCTCTTGCTCCTGGCGTCCCTGAGGACTCTCTCCTGCTGCTTTCGCCCCCAGTTGCAGTTTGCTCTCCACCAACGTGTCAATCATTTTATCCTTCGGAGAAGTCAATAACGGTCCTTCTTTGCCTGTAACTCTTTTAATCCGCTCGGTTTTGTCCAATTTGAGAGATGCAGGGTGGGATAGTTTAAGTTTGGGGCTGGAAGTGGCTCGAGGAATGTGCGAGAGAGATGCCCGGTTGAGACTCTTGGGAGAGTCGTTTGAGGAAATCTGGGAAGCAGAAGCGGTTTTGTGAAGCATCTTTTGTGGGGAGTCTGCGGAGCCCATTATATGAGATACTGAGGCCGTCTTTTGGATGTTTTTGGAAAATGTTTTCGCACTCGCTTGTAGCTTCTTCTCATGGCTTGCATTTGGGGATCTGAGTTTTGGCCCACTGGGCTGAGGTTGAGTGGATAAACTTAAGACCTCCATTCCAGGTGCAGTTGCTTTGGTTGGTTGATTTGATGCTATTTTAGTCATAGCAGTTGTGTTGACTGTTCTCGCAGTGGCTTGCTTGGTCGTCGCCGAGTGCATGGTGGGTATTCTCGAGGCAGGGAGGGGTTCTGCGGCTGGATTGGTAGCTAATGCTGTGTGTTTTAGTGTTTTTACATGGCTAGCAGATTCCCTGGAGTTGGATCTCTCCTCTAGCTCTTTAGCTTCTACCTCAATCCCATGATTCTCTCCAAGTCTGGTCCTGGTTCCAGGAGAGATGTTTCCCTTTCTGTGCTCTCCTGAGGGCTTGGACTCAGATTCCCAGCATGCCTTGGGCTCATCGTTTCTGGACGGATGAAGGAAAGCAGGTCGGGATTCCATGAAACCAATCCAAATGAATATCCAGCTCTGATTTAGTGACGTTTTAGTTGTGGGTATGACACATCTGTCAAGTGAAAAACAGCAGATTCTGTTAAAGCATTTAAAACATTATAAAATAATTTTAGTGCAAGGCAACGATTAATTGCATCCAAAATAAAAGTTTGTGTTTACATAATATATGTGTGTGTATATAATATGTATTATTTTGTATATATAAATCAAACATATGCATGTATATATTTAAATATTGCATGTATATACTGTATATATTAATACATCATTTATATTATATATCAATATTTTATATATAAATAACACATTTTACTTAAATATATACATGCATATGTTTGATTTATATATACAAAATAATTATACACAGTACACACACATATATTATGTAAACACAATTTTTTATTTTGGATGCGATTAATCGCGATTAATCGTTGCCCAGAACTACATTTTTTATAATTTTCTTTTAAACCATTAGTGAGTTTTGATCTTAGGGTTACTCATCAAACCTTTTACTTCTTTAGATTTTCAAATAGTTTGATTATTTTGTGTGAAATATCTAAATTAAATGTCCAAAAAAAGGATAAAAGCATAATGAATTGTTTTAAGAGCATTGCCATCCGGTCACCAATTGTTTACACTGTACATTAAAACATGCAAAAGCATTTCCAATTCATTGACATAGAGCAGGATAAACAGAAAGAGAGAGGAACCAATCATTAAGAGCCATCAGAGAGATCAAAACGCTGCCTCATTTTCATTGATCAAACTTTGTAATTCACATTAGATAGATGGAAATGACATGATTTATTGATTTTATGTCAATTCGGTTAGGTACTGTAAGTGCACTCCTGACGTAACGACTCAATGCCCTCTACATTTGAAATGTATCTTGCATTGTTTGTTATTGAATTAATTTGTTAAAATCACTACATAAAAAAAAATAAAAAAAAGATATTCAAGTTGCATTTTGGTGATTAAACCAAATGTCATTATAATACTGCATGTTAGTAGGCTATAATCATATGCATTGATTTAAAACAATGTTTTATAAAAAGGAAACAAAACTAATGAAAGCAGGGTTTGAATGCTGGCTGTTTTACAAATGCAATCGGTTTTGGATTTTGAAAACAGAACCAAAGCAATTAAAAAAACCTCAAAATTCCCAGCTGGAAAACAAACAAACATCTTAAGCCAGTTTAAGAAGGAAGTGTCCAAAACGCCCTTATTCTCTTTATTAGATTTGATTTCAGATTTAATTAATCGTCTAAATTAAAATAATGGGACACTTTATTCGATTCTTATGTTTTCTAACAACTTAACGCGTTTCCCTCG
>CM038640.1:31371846-31391846 GCA_021554675.1 Leuciscus idus | reverse complement strand
TCTCACTATTAACTAGTTGTTTATAATCATGTATATTACTAGGATATTGGCTGTTTATTAGTACTTCTAAAGCACATAATAATGCCTTATATTCTGCATGACCATATTCTACATCCCATAATCCTACAATAACTTAACTTAACAACTACCTTACTAACTATTAATAAGCAATAATTAGGAGTTTATTGAGGGAAAAGTCGTGGTTAATAGTGAGAATTGGACCTTAAACTAAAGTGTGACTGATTTTTTTTTATGTTTCTGCTCACCAAGGCAACATTTATTTGTATCAAAAATGCAGTAAAAATTGTGAAATATTATTAGAATGTAAAATAACTGTTTTCTATGTGAATATACAGTAAAGTGTAATTTATTCCTGTGATCAAAGCTGTATTTTCAGCATCATTACTCAGTCTTCAGTGTCACATGATCCTTCACAAATCATTCTAATATGATGATTTGATGATCAAGAAACATTTATGATTATTATCAATGATGAAAACAGTTGTACTGGTCATATTTTGGTGGAAATGTATTTTTCAGGATTCTTTGATGTCTATTATTGATATCTATTGATTTGTTTTGAGACGGTAACATCTGGTTTGCATTCTCCACTCAGACGAAGTGTTTTCAGCTCCTGACTCTCTCTCTCTCTGTGTGTGTGTGTGTGTGTGTGTGTCAGGTGTGATTGTGAGAGTGTGGTCGAGGGTCACGAGTTTCACGACCTCAATACGTCACAGATAAAGCCGAGAGCAGCGCCTCTCAAACACGCATGCTTTCATGAGTCTGGATATGTACCATGGTATTTATGTGGTATTCACTGAAGTAGCATGGTATATGAATATGGTAATCAAATTAATATAGCATCACTGTACCACCTGTATAAATACACACTATTTAGTTCCCTTATAAATATACTACAACAAATTGTTGTATTAATGAATGCAGATGTATGGAAGCCCATTCCACACACTACGTAATAATTCGTGTAAATTTAAACTTTTTGTCAAAATTAAGATTTTTTTTCATGATTTCAATCTTTTTATCTCTTAATTTTGTTAATTCTTAATTTCGACTTTATATGACACAATTTCAAATGTTTATTTCATAATTGACGTTTTATCTAATCATTATGACTTAGTATGTCAATTTCAATCTATGTTGAAATTATGACACTGTCTCATAATTTTCTGTTTTAAGACATTATGAGGTGGTCAAAATTAAGACAAAACTTTTTGTCATTATAACTTTTTATCTCATAATTATGACTTTGTAAATCAATTTTCTATTTTTAAGTCATTATGACAAACTACATAATTATAACAAGTCAAAATGTGAACTTTTTCCTCATAACTTATCTCATAATTATGACTATCTCATAATTTTCCGTTTTAAGACATTATGAGTTAAGACAAAACATTTAGCAATTCTGACTTTTTATCTCAGAATTATGACTTAGTATGTAAATTTTCAGTCATGAGATAAAAAGTCAAAAACCTTTTGCAGTAATTATGACTTAATTTCATAATGACTTTTTATCTCATAATTTTCAAAATTGACAACATCATAATTGACAGTCAGTTATGACATAAAAAGTTGATTTTTTTTGTCATGTCAGTTAAGATATAAAGTCATAATTATGACTTAGTATGTAAAAATGTTCCAATTCATGTCATAATTATGACATTCTTTTGACAGTTACAACTTTTAAATCTCCTAGTTTTGATTTACCAAAGAATGCTTTTTTTCCCCGTACGTGGTGGAAATGGTCTTTTATACAGATGTGTTTTATAAAGTCTGAAACACAGCTGTTAGTCACATTGCACCCATATTTAACCTTATTTAACCTTTGACCCATCCATGTGCAACTGAACAAACAGCCCATGATAAACAACTGAGCACAATCAACGTGCATGAGTGAGTATGTGTGTGTTTGTGTGTGTGTGTGTTTCAGTCTTGCAGTGTGTGCAGCTGGAAAATTGATCTGTCTAAAGCCGAGAAATACTGGGACGGCTGGTTTAGAGGGATATCGAACCTGCAACGTCCCAAAACTCCTACTGCTGGCTACAAGAGACACAGACCAATCAAATCCCTCGTCTGAACGAGCACGGCCAATCAAATCACTCGTCTGAATGAGCACGGCCAATCAAATCACTCGTCTGAACGAGCACGGCAAATCAAATCACTTATCTGAAAGAGCACGGCCAATCAAATCACTCGTCTGAACGAGCAAGGCCAATCAAATCACTCATCTGAACGAGCAAGGCCAATCAAATCACTCGCCTGAACGAGCAAGGCCAATCAAATCACTTATCTGAAAGAGCACGGCCAATCAAATCACTCATCTGAACGAGCACGGCCAATCAAATCCCTCGTCTGAACGAGCACGGCCAATCAAATCACTCGTCTGAATCAGCATGGCCAATCAAATCCCTCGTCTGAACAAGCACGGCCAATCAAATCACTTGTCTGAACGAGAGCGGCCAATCAATGTTAATTTATAAGCTAAAACTCTGAGTTTTGTCAGAGTTTAATGTGAAATGTGCCCTGTGTTCAGGCATTGATCGACTGGACCGTGACCTGACCATTGGACAGATGCAGTGTGAGTCTGTTAATGATCAATACCTGTATCCTATCAGACCAATCATGCATTCGTTTAAAACTCATTTAAATCTGACAGAAACATTGAAATCTGCCCCATCAATATATTTAAATCATTTTACAAATGCCTCATCCATTAATCACAAGCTACTGTGGTGGACCTGACCAGCATGATTTACACCTAAATAATGGCAACAAAACCATGTGTTTATCATCATAGACAGTAGTACACTACTCTAAGTGCAGAGATACCGTCTGCAATTCTATCCATTTATTCTATTTCTATTGCGTTCATGATGCAGGTGCTGCCCCCATGTGGACACGCAGCGCATGAGGACATCGGATAAAGCAGGTCTAGACATCACATACACTATTCTATTCAAAAGTTTGGGATTTAAAAAAAATTTTCCTTGAGAAATTAAAAGTTTCATTCATCAAAGATGCATTAAACTGATGAAAAGTGACAGTAAAGACATTTATAATGTTACAAACGATTTCTGTTTCAAATAAATGCTGTTCTTTTGAACTTTCTATTCATCAACAAATCCTAAGAAAACAAATGTTTTTACAAACATATGACCAGCACAACTGTTTTCATCATTGATAATAATCATAAATGTTTCTTGAGCATTAAATCATCATATTAGAATGATTTGTGAAGGATCATGTGACACTGAAGACTGGAGTAATGATGCTGAACATTCAGCTTTGATCACAGGATATAAATGACACTTTACTATATATTCACATAGAAAACAGTTATTTTACATTCTAATAATATTTAATTTTTACAGTATTTTTAATAAAAAACTGCAAATGACTGCAATAATTCTCAAGCTTTGCCTTGCAATCCAAGTATTCTTGTTTATGAATTGTAATTATGCACAGATGATTTTGTTATTCTAGTCACTGTTTTAATGTAATATTTGGTTTGATGGCTTTTTCTGGCAAGTTTTATGATAAGAAACAAATTTGCTGAAGCTCACAGCGAAACTAAAAGGTGAGTTAATGGCCAATAATAAATATATATATATATATATATTGGAATAACATAACATTTAAAGGAGTAAAAACACTTCCTACTGAAGTCAATAGAAACTGAATGTCATTCTCTCTGTCAGTTCCTCGGGTGAGTGACATTACTGTTTTTCTCGTCTGTAAATGATTCGTAACTGTGGCTTGTTTGTTGTGTAACATCTTTCTGTGTTCATACGAGCAAACTGAACTAAACGTTTACTATCTCAGTCCCTCAGATGAAGCAGAAGTCACACATCCAGACACACTTCACACAGCAAAAACATCTCACTTTCGCATTTGATCAACCGTCACTATCCGGAGTTTAGAATGTTTAGAATATTACATTACAAGAATATTTAGAAGCTTGGAATGTTCATTAGTCGTTTTGGAATGTCCAGTTTTAACTGACAAGAAACATTGTAACATTTAAATGTGGCGGAATCATGTGACATCATCAACCGCAACAGATGTGAAACACTGTAAATGAGAAGGACAGGGTTTAGCCCAAAAAACTGACATTAAAATTTATTAATATTCAAAGCACAGTCTGACTGAAACACGTGCAAAATACTGGGAACAAACCTCTACTGAGTGTGTGTGTGTGTGTGTGTGTAGTGTGTAATACAGAGAGTGATACAAACTTGTGACTGAAATCCCAATTTCAAAATGAACTCCAACCTCTAAATACATAAAGTGCATGATGGAAAAACTTGGCAATTAAGGAGAAAAACAAACAGCTCTCATATGGACAAAATTATCCTCTTATTTACAATATACAGTCAAGCCGAACGAGGAAGAACGAGTTACGGAAAATGATCATCATCTATTCACCCTCATGTCTGAATATAGTGTGCACGTCGTCTCAATTACTTTTATAGTGAGTTTGACAGCAAAGAAAAGTGGAAAATAAAGAGATCTGGAAGGACATAAGGGTGAGTAAACAATGCATGAAGGGTTTTTTGGGCGCACTGTCCCTTTAAACGGAATCCACTGAAATCAAATAAAGTGGACAGGGCATGTTGCATGCACAGCAAACATCACATGTCCTAGAAAGTCCCACAGTTTTCCCCCGCACAATATCCATCCAGGTCTTTGGTTAAGGGCCAAATCCCACAAAAAAAAAGTCTAAATACTGATACTCTTTTTTTTCTTTAATACTGCAGAACTCGAGCACATCAAATGCTCCTCTATAGAAAAATAAACCACTTCTTATCGGATTTCAAAATAGTTCTTTCAACTGCGCTGGAATCACAGACAACGGTAGAACAGGCAGCGAACGACAGAAGAGACAGAGGGAATATCTGATTGTCGAGCGGAGCAGAACCGATCGTCTGCCAAGTGCTTTAGCTCAAGTACATACTGTATGTGCACTTCGGGGCGAAGAACCCTGCTTTTCAGAGGAGAAAGGAAGGAGGATGAACGTAACATCGGAGTATGTACTCGGCAGGCAGTGTGTGTTTAACGGCGAGTCACTGGCCGAAATTCCTCTGAGATTAAAGCCCATTCAACCCGGTCCGGTGGGCGTGGCTAAATCAACACTTTGGGTCGTCGGAGGGCGTGTCCATGTCCAAGTGCCCCGCCCCCAAAGCGAGAGAGCCCTCTGAACTCCCACTGACTATCGGCTGTAACTCACCTGTGGAGGAAACACATCATAATGACTGAGTCTGTATTTTAATGCTATCCTTATTAATCAGCGTGCAAGATCAGAATCATTGCCTAATGCACTGAAAATAGAGTGCCAAATGCCCTTGTGAAAAAGAAGTGCACTTAATTGTCTGAAAACCTGTTTACACTGAGTTTACACTGAAGTATATTCCTTATAAGTGTATTATTTCCATACTAAACACTCAAGGGCATCTGGATGGTTTGCTATTTTTTAATGTTATTGTTATTGTTAAGTCCCCCTGTGGTGAAAATCCAGCTTTTAATGTTGTTTATGTGTCTATGTGGTGTTTTTAATATGCTTTAAGACAAACCATGTGTAAATTCATAAGTCGACACCATTGCTGAGTATTTCCTCCTTAAAACTGCAGTGAGTTTGAGACAGTCTCAAAAACACGCTTTGAAATCGCTGGTGTTTCTGACGTCACAAACTACCTTGTAACCAATCAGATCAACGTGTGATCATCAACCAGTGGATCTCTGAGTGAGTGAGTGGAGGCGGGGCTCATTTGCATATTCATAGAACCGCGCATACTAAATGAGGCAAGGGTGTCGAATTACATTCAAGCTATTTTAAGGCATGAAGAATTTTTTTGTGTGTCATTTTGGTGATCAAAGATGAGTTTTAATGGATAAAATTATTGACTACAGGGAGACTTTAAATGCTTTTTTTGTAGTAATATTACCCACAATGCATTGCACTAGAGAAGAGGAGGACTTTTCTGACATTGCGGATATCACACTTACTTTGTTCGGTTAGCAAGGTGTCCTGGGACAGGGGCTCAGAATCCAGGAGGACCTGAGGGAGACCCACCATCCTCACGCCAGGGTCACGCCCCCCCGCGACATCCCCGCCCATGACATCATCACTCATCACCATGGCGTTGAGAGCCACGCCCCCCACGGCAAGCTCGTAGTCCATGGGAAGTTCATTCAGACACTCGGCACTCGACTGCACACCAACATAACGCAATTACACTACATCCATGAAATAGAGTTAAATGCCACTTTACCAGGGCTATTATAATTAACTAAAATTAAAACCATAAAATAAACTTTCGTGACTTGAAATAAAATGAACTTCCAACTGAAATAAAATTTCTTAAATTGATTTACTTAAATATTCACACTCGAATGCACACTAATAAAACTCAATTACACTACATTCATAAAATAGAGTTAAATGCCACATAATTACCTAACATACACACTAAAGCAATTCAGAGACTTTTCCAGGGTTATTATAGTTAACTAAAACCATAAAATAAACTTTTGTGACTTGAAATTAAATTAAATTAAAAATGAAACTTACTTGATTTACTAAAATATCTCAAATAATTTAATAAAAACTATAAACATAAAAAAAGACAACCTCACTGAAATTAAATTGAAAACAGAAAATATAAAAATAAAAACTAATTAAAAATATTATAAAAACTATAATAGTATCAGTGTGCTTGGTCGGGCACAAGCTGATGTTGTTAGTGAACACCAATGTTTCATAATAAAATTAGTGCTGGGCAAAGATTAATCGCGATTAATCGCATCCAAAATAAAAGTTTGTGTTTGCATAATATATGTGTGTGTACTGTGTATAATTATTTTGTATATATAAATACACACATATGCATGTATTTATTTAAGAAATATTTGCATGTATATACTGTATATATATTTATACATAATTTATATTATATATGAATTAGGGCTGTCAATCGATTAAAAATTTTAATCGCGATTAATCGCATGATTGTCATGAGTTAACTCGCGATTAATCACATTTAATCGCACTTTTTTTTATTTGTTCTAAATGTACCTTAAATGAATACTTTTCAAGTTTGTAATACTCTAATCAACGTGGGCATGGATAAATATAGATGCTTTATGCAAATGTATGTTTTTTATTGAAACCATAGTCAATATAGAGCATAAGGACGAGACATGTTTCAAAGGTCATAGATGTTTTTCAAAGAACTTGTTAATAATAATAATAATAATAATAATAATTCATTACATTTATATAGCGCTTTTCTCAGCACTCAAAGCGCTTTACATAGAAGGGGGATCTCCTCAAACAGGAGATACAATTATACATTATAAATACATTTAGACATTGTTCATGTCTATTAGACACATGTAGAAAGAACAAAAAAAGCCAGGTTACCATTACTTCTCTTTCTTTGTACTGAGCAATTTACTAACACAAACATGTTTAGATTTTTGCATGACAGGGCAGCTCTTCTGAAAATGCTAAATGTACATTTATTATTTATTATTACATTGTAGTTTGTCTCTCTCTGTGCCCATTTTGATGAAGCTAAATTCTCAATAAAACTGTTTTCATTGGTATATTTTACTGTTTCTGTTGTCAAACAACGGAATGAATTTGAAATGGTGACTGAAACGCGACCCATTAAGACATAACCAGCTCTCCCTTCCAAGATGTTAAGTTAATCTGCACAACAATTCTGATAATCGAGCCGTCGTCTGGTGAAATCAAATTCACATAAGATAAAGACAATATCTGTGCTCTGATTTCGGCTATACTTGTAAAATTAGTGAAGCAACATAATATCTGTGCTTAAATGAATTAAAGCGCTGCTCCTCCGCGCGAGACGCAGAGAGAGAGAGAGAGAGAGAGAGCGAGAGGTGCGCGCGCGTGCTGATAGAGCAGTACCGGCGGGTACCGGTAGATTCTCAGAAACTAAACAAGGTTTGGGCGCTTTGTTGAAGGGAAAAAAAATCGCTAAAGGGGTCTGCAATGTCGCTAAGTTGGCAACACTGTGTATCTCCATTTCTCCAACTAGAGGTTGGGCCACGGGTCAAACAGAAAATACGCGCTGCGTTAATCGCGCGTTAAAAAAATTTGTGCCGTTAATATGATTTTGCGTTAACGCGTTATTAACTAAATAAATATAAGTAAATTTAAATATTAAATATATACATGCATATGTGTGTATTTATATATACAAAATAATTATACACAGTACACACACATATATTATGCAAACACAAACTTTTATTTTGGATGCGATTAATCGCGATTAATCTTTGCCCAGCACTAAATAAAATAAAATAAAAATCTCAAAATAACTGAATTTATTAATTAATAATTGAATTTATTATTACTATAATTGATAATAATAATTATTTATTAATAATTGAATAATAATAAATAAAATAATAATAAAGTGCATTTATTCAGACTGTAATTCAGCTGTCTGCTTCTGTCTGTTAAATATTGTTAAACAGATAGTTCACCCAAAAATAAAAATTCTGTTATTAATATAAACATAAACATTCATCAACTCATCAGTTGTGGTAAACGGAAGAACCAGTGAGAGGTTTGTTCTCGTACATCAAGCAGGTTCAGTTGAGCTTCTGTTTATGTTCGCTGATCAATGTTTATATGTCAATAAAAGCCTAAATTCAGTCTGTCCATCATATAAAGCGATCGAGTCTCTTCAGAAAATTTGGACTAAACCACTCATTTCATATGGATTAGTTTTACGATTTCTTTATGAACTTTTTGAAGCGTTAAAGTGGTAGTTGCGTAGCTTTCAATGGAGGGACAGAAACGGGTTTGAACTTACGGGCTTGAACTCACTCAGGCTCACACAGAAGGAAATGAAGAGTTGAATAAAGTCGTTATATTTGTTTGTTTTTGCGCACAAAAAGTATTCTCGTCGCTTGATAAACTTAAGGTTGAGCCACTGTAGTCACTTGGACTATTTTAAACAATGTCTTTAATTACTTTTCTGGGCCGGCAAGTTTCAATTACACAGAAGCCTATGGAGGAGTGATCCAGCTCTCAGATTAAATCAAAAATATCTTAATTTGTGTTGTGAAGATGAACGAAAGTCTAACAGGGTTTGAACAACATGAGGGAGAGTAGTTACTTACAGAACTTTCATTTTGGAGTGAACTGTCCCTTTAAGCTGATTTCTCTTTCTCAAGGAGGACAAAAACATGTCCAAACAGCACATGACACACTCGCCAGCCCTCAGCAAAGCGGCGAAGGAGAGAGAAACACTAACCGTGAGGCCGAGAGCTTTGAGGATGTTCATTTTACACATGGGACACGTGCGATGGTCCACCAGCCAGGGGTCGACACAGCCTTTATGAAACAGATGCCTGACAGACAGAGAGAAACATGAGATTATAAGTCGAAAACACAATCCACTCGCTCGCTCAAGTTTCATTTCAAGCAAACAGTTTGATTTCAATTAATTAGCAAAACATTCACAGATTCTTTTGAGTCGTCTAAATGGTCTAGTGCACAATTTTACATCCTCTTTTTGTAGTCAAATTGAATAATTATTAATTTTGTTGGAGATTTTTGGTTGTATTCAGTGTAAATTTACACTGAATATTTAAATTAGTAATATAATATAACACAACACAATATAATTTATATAGATATACTGCATATATATTTAAACAACAAACAGCTTCAATGGAATTAGTAACTTGTAGTTTAGTTAAATACTTTTATTTATTTGTTTATTTAAACTATTTATGATGACATTATCACCCTATTTGAGACGCTCACTGTTAAATAATGTTATAATACTGATTTTTTCAATTAGCAATATAATATGATATATAATTAATT
The DNA here is from genome assembly GCA_021554675.1 of Leuciscus idus. NCBI lineage: Eukaryota > Metazoa > Chordata > Actinopteri > Cypriniformes > Leuciscidae > Leuciscus > Leuciscus idus. The sequence goes on along the minus strand of CM038640.1, from coordinate 31,381,954 downwards.
GCAAAATATTGTTACTGTACAGCATACATAACGTGTAATGTACTTGACTACATTTTTTAGTTTTTTTTGTTGTTGTTGATGTAGTAAGAGTAATAAAATATAAAAGTCAATAATTTAAGCGTTTAGTTACGCTACTAAAAATATCAACTTCAATGTAGTTAACTAATTTTATTTTTGATGTATTTAGGATTTTTTGTTGTAGTAATTAATATAATATAATATAATATAATAGTAAATTTTTAAGAGTATAGTTATGCTATTAAAAAACATCAGCTTTAATGTAGTTAACTAATTATATTTTTGGATATATTTAGGATTTTTTGTTGTAGTAACAACATATGACGTAACGTAACAACGTAACAGCTTCAATTTAGTTTACTAATTCATTTTTTTGCTGTATTTAGGATTTTTTGTGGAAATAATTAATATAATATAATATAATATATGTACATTTTTAAGCGTATAGTTATGCTACTAAAAACATTAGATTTAATATAGTCAACAAATTTTATTTTTGGGTGTATTTAAGATTTTTTGATGTAGTAACAACATTACATAACATAACATGACATGACGTAACGTAACAATGTAAAGTAACGTAACATAACAACGTAACATAACGCAACATAACGTAACAACATAGCGCAACGTACCGTAACATAACAGCGTAACATAAAGTAACAACATAGCGTAATGTAATGTAACATAACAGCGTAACATAAAGTAACATAGCGTAACAACATAGCGTAACGTACCGTAACATTACAGCAAAACATAACGCAACATAATGTAACGTACTGTAACATAACAGCGTAACATAATGTAACATAACGCAACATAACAACATAGCGTAACGTACCGATACATAACAGCGTAACATAACATAGCGTAACATAACGCAACATAACGTAACAACATAGCGTAATGTACCGTAACAACAGCGTAACATAACGCAACATAACATAACAACATAGCGTAACGTAGTGTAACATAACAGCGTAACAGAACATAGCGTAATGTGACAACATATCGTAACATAACGTAACATAGCGTAACGTACAGTAACATAACAGCGTAACATAACGCAACATAACGTAACTTACCGTAACATAACAACGTAACAATGTAGCGTAACGTGACAACATTATCGTATCATAACATAATGTACTGTAACAACATAACGACGTAACATAACGTAACAGCTTCAATGTAGTTAAACTAACTAGATTTTTGCTGCATTTAGACAGTTTTTGTTGTAGTAACTATCTAGTAGTGTAGTGTAGTGTAGTGTAGTTAACTAGTCAGTGCAGTCAGGTGTGTGTTTACCTGCAGGGTAAGATTCTCACTACATCATTTGGCTTATAACCTTCGATACACACGGCACAGTTATCAAAATCACTCTCCGTTTCCTAAAGGAAAACACACACACACACACACACACACACACACACACACACACACACACACACACACACACACACACACACACACACACACATAACTCAGTATCAGCAGAAATCACTGGTTTAAAGAAAAAGATACTCAGTGTTTATCTGCCGTTCACCTGATCGCCTTTCCTGATGGTCCGCACTTGTAACTGGCTGATGGCTTTTTTGGCAGCGTCGCCCAGCCTCCGCTGACCAATCAGAGAACAGAAGGTGATTAATGAATGCACTTCTCCTTTGACCTCAGTCTGTTATTTTCCACATCAGTCTCTCTTTGTTTTGTTTTTTTGTTATTATCATAAAAGCTGTAATGAAGGGCTGTGTTTGCATTCAACTGCAGTTGTTTTCCTGTGATGAAAGTCACTTCCTGTGGCCTGTAATCATGTTTTAGGGTCTCGCTCAAACACACACAAACATGCAAACTATGCAATAGTGGCGGAGCACAAGAATGTGGTTTGATCTCTGGGCTGCACAAACAGGGTGGAAAAAAACTGACTTTTCTGATGAAATTTGTGATTGCAATTGTTTGTACGGCAATAGTTTTTTTTTTGGTTAATGTATTTAAGACAAATATAATAACTGTAAAATTACAATACAACTACTATTACTGAAATAATAATTATTACACTACTAGTATATAAAAATATAAAAAATTGTAAATGTGAATAATGTAATATTTCACAGTATAATAAATTTGAGTATAAAAAATTATTATTTTATTTTACATTACAAATTTACATTACAACAAAATAATTATTTTATTACTACTACTAAAAACTTAATTAGAAATTTTACTAATGGAATATTTCACTGTAAAATAACAAATGTGAGTATAAGAAAATGTAATTATATTATATATTTATTTAGATGTATATACTTAATAATACTTTTATTTTACATTACAAATGTATATTTATTACTACTACTACATAAAAATATAAAAACTACTAAATAAAATTAAATTGGAAAAGTTAAACATGTAAGATTTCATTGTATTTTTTACATTACAACTATAAAATTACAATACTAATATTTATGGCTGTCTTAAAGGGATAGTTCACCCAAAAATGAAAATTAGCCCATGATTTACTCACCCTCAAGTCATCCTAGGTGTATATGATATTCTTCTTTCAGACGAATACAATCAGAGAAAAAAATGTCCTGGCTCTTCCAAGCTTTATAATGGGAGTCAATGGGTATATTTTTTTGGAAGTCGATCAGAGCCCATCCATTCGTCATAAAAGTGCATCTATCCATCATTAAAGTGCATCTATCCATGATAAAAGTGCTCCACACTGCTCTGGGGGGTTAATAAAGGCCTTCTGAAGTGAAGCGATGCGTTTGTGTAAGAAAAATATCCATATTTAAAACTTTATCGACTAAAATAACTAGCTTCCCGCAGACGTCCGCAAGCAAGTCGACTTGATGATGTATGATGTAGATGTAGGAGTAGCGTAAGCATTGACGCCTCTCGCGGTTAAAACAAACAGGGCTGGGCAACCGCGTTCGTCATTACGTTGTGTGTCGGGTCAGGTGTTACTCCTGTGGCGTAAGTCGACTTGCATCCGGCCGTCTCCTGGAAACTAGTTATTTTAGTCGATACATTTTTAAATATGGATATTTTTCTTACACTAACGCATCGCTTCACTTCAGAAGGCCTTTATTAACCCCCCAGAGCAGTGTGGAGCACTTTAATCACGAATGGATAGGCTCTTATCGACTTCCAAAAAACTATACCCATTGACTCTCATTATAAAGCTTGGAAGAGCCAGGACATTTTTTTATATAACTCAGATTGTGTTCGTCTGAAAGAAGAATGTCATATACACCTAGGATGACTTGAGGGTGAGTAAATCATGGGCTAATTTCCATTTTTGGGTGAACTATCCCTTTAATTGCACAAAGCCATATTGCAATTTTGGTTTAATTAATTAAGTAATCATGCAGCCCTATTTGCTCTTCACATACATGGTCATTTTGAGCAAAAATGTGTCTCTATCAGATATATATGATGACTGCAACAAGTATTTGGACACTTCAGCTGTACTTTAAACAAAACGGTTGATAAAAGGAAGTTTATTTGGGATTGAACCTGGTTGCGGTCCCTGGCGTTGGCGTATCTGAATCGCTGGATGTAGTAAAAGACGAGCCAGGCCAGAGAGATGATCATGAGGATGATGAAGGAGATGGAGACGAAGACCACGGAGGTGCGGCTGACGTATTTCTGGAGGTTTCGAGTTCCTATGGTGATGTGCATGTGAACCGTGATGTTCCTCTCCAACAGAAGAACCAACTCACGACCCTTCGGCTCGGGAATCATGATGGCCACCACATCACTAGTGCCTGAAAGAGAGATCAACCGTCAACCAAACCCTAGAGTAATTAAGAGCAGCTTTTTCAGATATAACATTTCATGCAGTGTGTAATAAAGCTGTTTGTGGATGTAAAAGGTCCGCAAAGTTTCAAAAATCAAAGTGCAGATAAATACAGTTGTCTCCTGAAAGAAAGTAGTGATTCTGAAATCCTGAAATGGGTTGCAATAATTCCAGTCTTAGTTCCTGTTACAAACCTACGTAACAATGTTATAATTTTCCATAATGCAAGTCTTCATTGGCTGCCGACGAACGACGTCTGCTTTTACCCTCAAACACTGTAGTTGTAACTGAGACTGGAAGAGTTTTGATAGGACCAATCAGAGCAGTGTAGACCAATTACAACAGACTGGACCATCTGACCAATCAGAGCAAAGGAAGCTCGTGGAAAGGCGGGGTTTAGAGAGACAGAACCTTCAAATGAATTGTGTTTTTTGACCTTGAATGCATGAATCTGTTGAATTAGACTCCAAAACAGATGAGGAACCTTTAAAAAAGCATAATGTGGCACTTTATTTGGTATTATTTATAAACCGTTATAGTTATTAAAATCATTCATTAGCTTGTATTTTAATTTTAGTGTCATTTTTAGTCATTTAATTTTGTTATGCGCTTTCATCATTTTTATTAGTTTTTGTTCGTTTTAAATATTACTATTTAGGTTTAATTTATTTGTATTTCAGGTTTTATTACCAAACATGCATTCATCATGCATAACGTTATATGCATTCAATATCACTCATAACTAGATAAGCATTTATGCAAACACTTACGCATTGACCATCATAATCCAGACATGCATTTATAATGACGCATCAGTCAAAAACAATCCAAATGCAAATGCATTCACCATGATGCATAACCTAACATGCAAACACATAATTTATCATCACACAAAACACAATCACACTACATATTCATTCATCGTCACGTATATCCATACATTTATCAAATCACATATGACTTCACCAGCACACACAATTATGCATTTTTTACACATGCACCAAAACAACAGATATGAAATACATGCATAAGCCATCACTCATAACCTAACATGAATACAATTGCATATAACCAAGCATGCATTCAACACACATTACCATTTATTTTTAATTATAATTTATTATCACTCGTAACTATTATGCATTTAGTTCTTATTTATTTCCGGCATGTCCTTTCACTTTTCACTACTTCACCTCAAACTTATTAAGCTGTCAAGGCAACATAGACTATCTAATTTTAAATTTTCTACATTTTTAATGCAATACTTGTATTTTATTCCAATTAACAAAAACAATTTTTTAAAATAGTTTTAGTCTTTGTAACCAATAATTACCCTGATTTAAAAGCAGTGAAAACCCCCTTAACCCAGATGAAAATGCAAACTTCAAAGCGAGAATGAAAGATACAGAACAAAGAGAGGAACTAAACAAGCAACATTTCTCTAGCCCTTCACAGGAACCGATAAGAGTGCCAGATAAAACTCTCACAGCGCTACAGGTCTCCTCTGAGACGAGGAATGATGTGATCTAGTCGAGCCTGAATGCAACATCATGTCTAAAGCATTGCTCACGACTTCCAGATGTGAGAACATGCAAACACAGCTGGACGCCTGCAAACTCTGGTCAGGAGCGCAGCAGCATCACACATACTCAAACACTGAACTTTCTGATTCAAAATACTCACTATTGTACATTCACACAGAACTAGGGGTGTGCGATATGACGATTTTTTATCGTGGACGATTAAAATGTCTCCACGATCTGCTTTTGAAGAAATATCGTAGTATCGCGCATTCTCAGTTGCTGTTCTGGCGCCTCTGTCCCAACATACTGAACAACGCGACGTATATTCAGATCAAATGTTAAGGCAGCGGAACGGGACACTACAGTTCACAAAAGTTCATAATTTGCATGTGCTTTAATGCCTTGTCGGTTAAACATTTAATTCGCGTGCTGATGCGCTGTTCTAACGTGTGCGTTTCTCAGCGCGTACATGCGAAGCTCACATGCACTAAAAGCCTGTCTACCAGCGCCTGGATACTGGTCTAAGTTATCTTTCGAGTCTTATTGTGCTAATACTGTCAAATACACACAAGGTTTACATAAACAAAGTCGGTTATGTCTAAAGTGAAAGAAAACTTGAGAAAATTTAGAGAAAATCTGCTTGTCAAATGCGTGTATAAAAGACGCGTCGAGTGCAGCTCTTAAAGAGACAGTAGCCTAGTAATAGTAAACACGCTGCCGTTTGTCCTTAAAGGGATAGTTCACCCCAAAATAAAAATGATCTCATTATTTACGCACTATAATGTTGTTCCAAGCCTGTATTAATTTCCTTCTAATATTTTCTAATATTTTTCTAATATTAATATTTTGAAGAATGTGGCTATTCTGGTCCCCATTGACTTCCATAGGAGAAAAATATACTATGGAAGTCACATTCTTCCAAATAACTTTTATTTTCAACCGAAGAAAGAAACTTATTCGAGTTTAAAACAACTTGAGAGAGTAAATTATGACAATTTGACTTTTTAGGAGAACTATCCCTTTATTGTTAATAAAACAACAAAATGCAAAGAGAAAATCACTCACTGCTCTTGACTGATAACTTTAATAGTAGCTTTAATAAGTATCAATTTATAATTTATACAGTGAAGTCTATGTTTTGTTTTATTTTTATATTTGTTCATTTAATTACTTTCTTCAATGCTACTGTTAAATACACCTGTAGCTGAAAACAAAGCACTGTTTATTTAATTTGTATATTAAGTTGTGTGTGTAATGTGTATCTTTGATCTTAATATTTAATAACAAAGAAAATAATGACAAATATTTTTTATCTTCGCCCCGTCTGCCATTCTTTTTTATTTTATATTTTGTTACCGAAGGCTTTGTTTTTAAAATATGGACATTAGTTTGGCTGTAATGCTCAGTCACAAAATAGTAAAACCAACATAAAAAAGAATCGTGATAAAATCGTTAATCGTGATTTTCCTGAAAAAAATCGTGATATGATATTTTTACCATATCGCCCACCCCTACACAGAACCCATGTTATTAAAACACAAATTACTTATTTTAATAATGGCATACTTTCATATTACTCAGGACATGTACAGTAGAAGCCCAGTTACATGATGTGAAGTGTTTTAAGAGACAAAAACACAGCTTGAAATAAAGCAATAAACTTAAGCTGCCTTTGTTTACATCAGACATTTGTGCACAGCTGGATCTCACAATAAACCTCACAATCCTGACTGACACATCTACAATCACACATTTATCACTAGATATGCACTTAGCATTTTTAAAACACATATGCATTCACCGTCACATTTAGGAAGTCATGCATTCATCATCACACATTTACCAAAACACTGTCAAATATGTAAGACATGCATTCACTATGATGCATAACCTAATATGCATTTACAAACACGCATAACAAGACATGCATTTACCATCACAAACAACACATATACACTTAATATCACACATAACTACATATGCATACATCAAATCGCATATGCATTCACCAACACACATAACTAGATATGCATCACACATGCATAAGCCATCACATTTAAGGAAGACATGCATTTATCATCACACATTTACCAAAGCACAAACAAACTTGCATGACATGCATTCACCATGATGCATAACCAACCTAATGTGCATATGATAAATGCGTAACTGCATTTCTAATTATGTGTGTTAGTGAATGCATATGTGATATTACGCATGCATATGCACTTAGTAACACAAATAAGTGCATATGCATTCATCAAATCACATATTACGCATGTATCATCACACATAAGCACATATGCATTAGCCATCACTCATAACCTGTCATAACAAGACATTTCTCAAGCGCACGTGCATTCACCTGGATGCGGCATGGTGATCGTCTCATTGGGGTTGGAGGATCCCACGTTGAATATGACCACAGCTGATGCGTTGTGTCCCACGGCGTGTCTAATTTTATCTTTGAACGTGCAGTTTCCCCTGCTGATAAGCGCGATCCACGCGCCGTGCGCGCGCGGGGTGAACCTGCTGTTGGGGTCGCACGCTTGTCTGTCCTGCGTCGTGGCGGGCATCGCCAACACGCCCCTGGCCTCGCGTTTGAGCGAGTGCTCCCCGTAACGCCCGCACTCCGTCTTCTCAGTCCGCACCTCGGCCGTGTCCGGGTCCACGTATGTGATGTTGACGAACGCCGTGTACCATTCCTCCTTCTCGGCCACCGTGAAGTCCAAACACAGCAGATGCACGAAGCAGAAGGACAGGAGCCAGGTGGACAGAGCCAGACTACGACACGCCTGGATCACAGACAGTGCCATAGCAGTATTACTGTTACTGTTGTTATTGTTATGATGAGTCTAGCGGCCGCGAGTCGCGCGTTCACTCCATAATCTCCCTCTTTGTGCGTCTTTACGCGGCGCAATAACCGACACTCATGAGTTAACTGTATTAAACACTCGACTTAGAAGAGCGAATATTTGGATTAATAAACCCTAGAGCCTGTTGCATGCACCAGAGGCGCGTTGTTTGGGTTAAAACGCGAGCAGAATCGGTGCGACGGAGGCATGCTGTCGGATGTTTTCGGCCTTCAGCTGCTGTGACCAAACCTGAGCGCGAACTGAGGAAACAGCGGCCACTAGCGGCGCAGCGATGATCTGCGCATGCGCGACACGATAAGGGAGCGTCGGGAAATACCAGTTTTGTGATGAAGCGAAGCAACACTTAGGGAGTGAGATAAAACAGTTAGAAAATATTAAAAATATTTTTTTTCTTCTCTCCATTTTGTTATTAAAGGGATAGTTCACCCAAAAATGAAAATTAGCCCATGATTTATTCACCCTCAAGTCATATGACTATCTTCTTTCAGACGAATACAATCGGGGTTATATTAAAACATGTCCTGGCTCTACCAAGCTTTGTGAAGCTCCAAGCTCAGTGAATGGCTGTTTCTGTTTTAAAGTCCATAAAAGTGCATCTATCCAAGTGCTCCACAGGCTCCAGGGGTTAATAAAGGCTTTCTGAAGCAAAGCGATGCTTTTGTGTAAGAAAAGTATTAATATTTAACACGTTACAAAGTAAAATTCTAGCTTCCAGGATGAATTTACATTTGTTACATGTTAATGTAACCCTGTACATTATAAATTGTATTAAAATATATATTATGCAGACTGTCAAGTATTTATCCATCATGACTGTGTTACTTTGTTGAACTGTTTTGAATATATTGGCCTACTGATTTTATTAAAAAAATCTTTATATAATACAGAATTGAAAAATGAATGATTTTCAATTCCATATTATGATACAATATACATTACATTAATGAGTACAGTAGCCTAATGGGACGGAGATGTACTTTACTGTCATGTATTTGGTCTTGGTGGACTAGATCTGCTGCTGCTGTAGAGCAAGTATAGACTTACTACAGCTCATATATACACAGACACGCTCCTGAGAGCCTGTAAGATCTGCTGTGTAAATATACATACATCAATAGACAGGTGGAGCTGGGGAGGTGGAGGGGTTCAGAGGAACTCTGCGGGATTAGCTTATACGGTACATATCTTAATATAATATACATGCAGATTTATGAGCTCATATAAATGGAGAAACTGCATGGAATATTTGTACTTTAAATTACTTTGTCATGGCTCAATTGCAAAAATGGTCCTAAAAAATAATGTTTACGTGCTCATTAGATTCTTAGTGTATTAATAATTTAAATAATACATTAAATATTTTACATTTATTTTTTCACATTACAGTACAGAGAATAAGCTTGTTTTAAGGTAATGAGAATTATATTTATAGTAAAATGTAACAGTTCAGTTTACAGGTATTCAGGTATATTTAAATAATACAAAATAATAATTGAAATATTTTGTTTTATATACTGAGAATACAATATTTATAGTAAAATGTATTTGTACATTTTAAGCTTATATATACGCCTTAAAAAAGGAATTAATTTAAATATTTTTTCTATCTATCTATCTATCTATCTATCTATCTATCTATCTATCTATCTATCTATCTATCTATCTATCTATCTATCTATCTATCTATCTATCTATCTATCTATCTATATCAGTTCATTGTCTCCAGCAGAGAGCGCTGTCTCACACGTTTACACATGCTGGCCACACAGAAGTTATCGAGACACAAATTTCCCTGTTTGTTTCAGAAACATTGAAGAGCAATGAACTTTGGGTAGATTGTGAGAGTGAAATGTGGTGTTGAAGTCTCTTAGACGTGTGTTCGGCAGGTC
>CM038640.1:31246846-31361846 GCA_021554675.1 Leuciscus idus | reverse complement strand
AATTCAGCTTTGATCACAGGAATAAATTACATTTTACAATATATTCACATAGAAAACAGTTATTTTAAATTCTAATAATATTTCACTGTTTTTACTGCATTTTTTAATCAAATAAATGCAGACTTGGTGAGCAGAAGAGACTTCTTTTAAACACATTAAACATCTAAATTATTCAGAACATTTGACCGCCATGTTAACGCATGTTAAAAATGTAGCATGAAAGATAACGAACTGAATCAGCCACTCATGATCAGGATCCAATACAGAATTAATAAAAATAAAAAATAAATGAAAAAATGTTTTTTTTTTAAACTGCAAGAAATGGCAGTGTGACCCTCTTTAAAGTGATTCAAATAATATATATTTTTCATTAATATATATTATGTCAATAATGTTGTGAATTCACTGAATTAACTGATTCATTCTAATTAACTGTTTAACTGAATTCTCCTATTAATGGCAAAAGGTTTATTTTGAACCTTTCTTATGAGATTTAATTATAAACTACCTTAGAAGCTATAGTTAAAGCTCACTAGGGTTCGTAACAGATCCAAAATGTACAAAATACAAGCAGCAGAACATCTTACCCGTCCTTTCTTTCTCAGAAAATACAAAAGGCCAAGCAGGAGAACAATCAGGATGAGGATTATGATCAAAATGATGACGCCTGTCAAAAACATGAAGATCTGTTGTTGTGGTGTTTAGTTTATAATGAGACATTTTTTTAATGTGAAAACAGAATAAATGTGTGAAAGAGACAGGAAGAGAGGGTGTGTTAGGTGTCTTCCGCACAGCAGAATCCAGCTCACCTCCTGTGTATGCTGGCTCTGAAACAGAAGAACGCTCATGTTACAGCAAACCAACAAATCTCAAGCATGCAATTATGATCAAACCTAATAATATCTTTGATGTGAAGCTATTAAACATGCATGCATGCGTGTTTAAATAAAACCGAGAGAAAGAGAGAGATTTTGCTGTTGTGGCAAGTCTGCATTTAGAAAGCAGGAGACGAGCAGTTGTTCACGTTCACACCCACACACACTTTAACCGCTCAGATCTGAAACTTTACACTGACATTTTCTCAACTTTTAGAGGCGTCTTACACGGTTCAGTTTCTCTTAACAATTATACATTCGTTCTGAGGGTGTAATGTTCACAAAGGGGGGTTTAAATATAGAAGTACTTAAAATCATTACAGAATTTAATTTGACAGACTTTACCACAAATTTCAAAACACAGAATAGCCATTGATATGTTTAAAAGAGTCTCTTCTGCTGTTCAAGGCTGCATATTTTTTTAAATAAAAAATACAGTAAAAATTGTGAAATATTATTATAATTTTAAAAAGCTTGTGAATATATAGTAAAGTGTAATTTATTCCTGTGATCAAAGCTGAATTTTCGGCATCATTACTCCAGTCTTCAGTGTCACATGATCCTTCAGAAATCATTCTAATATGAGGATTTGATCTGAAGGATCATGTGACACTGAAGACTGGAGTAATGATGCCGAAAATTCAGCTTTGATCACAGGAATAAATTACACTTTAACAATATATTCACGTTGAAAACAGCCGTTTTAAATTCTAACAATATTTCACACTCAAATTTTACTGCATTTTTAATTAAACAAATGCAGCCTTAGTGAGTAGAGGAGACGTCTTTCAAAAATATATATATTTTTAAATGATTATTTATTTATTTATTTTATTTCAAACGTTTGACTGTGAATGTGGACGCATGTGTATCAATGTTCATCTGTTTGATGTCAAAAATGTGCTTAAGCTCAGAGCGAGTCATTTTTCAAGCTCTAATAAAATGACCTTTTTTAAAATGGGTGATGAATATTTCTGAAAGTTATTGTTTGAATTGCATGCGAACAAAAGGTCAGTGAAAATTGGATTTCTCACTTGAAACCACAACCATGAGCTGGTTTAGCACTCAGACTCTGAATAAAGTTGCTCAACGGCTTTAGAACATCAGTTAGATGCACAACAGAACGTCATACATTATAATAGTTCTATTATATAATTCTATATAGATTATAAAGATATATAATTCTAAATACTTCAGTAAATAGACAACAGCTTCCATTGCCCATTATAAACACCTAACAAATGACTAGATTTCAAAAAGCTTCAAACTTTTAACATTATGAAGTTTCCTCCAACCGTTTTTCCTCTCATGAGGAGTAGTCTGCCTGTGCGTGGTGCTCTCGGGACGGATCATGGAAGGGATCACTTTCTCTGAGTTTCTGTCCGGTCCTTCAGATGTATTGACTGAAATGTCTGGAACCGAGGTGCTTTCATGGCTCGTATTTGTAGGATTTTCAAGCGAACCACTTGACTCATCATCATCCTCATTCTTTGTGAAGTTTCCAAATTTTGTTGATTCTGCTGTTGTCTCAGTAGTGTTAGAGTCGGATATGCTTGATATTTCAATAGTGGTCCTCTCTGTAGAAGATGGTGATGGGGTGGAGAACATCCCATAATCACACAAGAGAAGAACAGCTGAAAATATAATTAAAGAGGACAAAACATAATAAATAAAAAAAGGCAGCAAAGAAGAGCATATATTCTATATATACACACTCTTTTAAAATAAAGTTCTTCATTGGCTTTGATGGTTCCATAAAGAACCTTTAACATCAGTGGAATCTTTCCATTCCACTAAAGGTTCTTTATAGAATGTTTTTAGATTTTTAGAATGTTCTTCACACTGAGAGAAAAAATATTATTATTTTGAGAACTGATCACTGAAAGGTTCTTTGAGGAACTAAAAATATTTCTTAAACCTACTTTTGGAACAGATATCGGTTCCAAAAGTAGGTTTTAAACACACCTTTTAAATTATTTATATAGAAATTATTTATATAGAAATTCAGACATTGCAACAACCATTAGAGATATAAATACAGACCCAAATGAGACAATAGTGTTCCTACACTCAAATGAATGCGAATAGCATTTTTTTATTTTTTTATTCATACATCAAGTTCATTTTGAGATCTTGTGACTTTAGATAGCAAATATGGGCATGTTGTTGAGATATCTGAATGTTTTTCTCAGGAGAAACATCTGAGAAACAAGAGAATTTTGCAAAAAAGTTCATTCAATCTCTTTGCTATAGAGATATTTAGGAAATCTTGTTTGTTTATGGAAAAAGACAGTCGCAAATGGATACAGAAAGATATTTTCAGATTATTGAAAATTCAAAGCCAATGATTAAAACAAAAACAGATTTTTTTTATATTATTCTCTTTGAACGGTTTTAATAAACTTTCAGACACGGTGAATATTAGGAACTAAGTTCAAGCACAAGGCTCTACTCCATACGCCAGATCCTCCTGAAACAATAGCTGATGAAAGAATGTAAAGTAACTCACCAAAAATGTGTAAATACCCCCAGTAAGTGCGCATCTTTCAGTCAGGTCTTTCTTTCTTGATGGTAACAGTCCAGCTCCACCTAAACTGAGTCTTCAGCTCTCTGACACTTCGTCATCATAGCCTTTGAATCGTGCAAACCACAGCGAGGCCTAAACAGGATGCCAGCAGCTCAGAAACGCATGCAAACCTGCAGCCTTTCCAACCGTTCAGAGGAAGTTCAAGAGTAACTACAGGCTCTAATGCAAGACCTGACATCATATCACACATTATATGTCCATTAATAATGATAATAAAAACAGATCTCTATTCCTTCCCTGATGGATTGCCTCTAAATGTGTTTATATGAGGTTGCATCAAATAGGCTGCAGGTTTTTAAATACATATATATATTTAAATGTTTGGGTGATAATATAGTTGCATATCATGATCAGACTTCAGTTTTAGAGTTAAATCACTACACGCGTGTAATGTTCAATGGATTGTTTTGACGTTTGCAAAAGATGAAATCAGTGCATGCTGATATATAAGAGTGGCTGTTACAGAAGTTTCTTAGTGTACACTACTCTTATTTTTTTTGATAAATAGCAACCCCTGGTGGACACTTGTGTACTGCAAGGACTGCAATTAGATTACATATTGATTAAAGAAATTATAATAAATATTTCAGCAATTGTAAAACAAACAGCTTGTTTCACAGACATAACTCAGAATTTTGCTACACTCTTGGAAAAAAGTTTCAGAGGGGCAAGTTAGTTAGTTATTTGCTGTTATAAAAAACGGGAGTGTGACGTCATGATTGACAGCTGTGATTGACAGCTTCTCTGAGTGAAGTAGATTAGTTACTGAAGCACCAACAAACTTTTTTCTGGATTTTCGGGAGGAGATTGGAGCTTTACCTTTACTTTAATGTCTAAATTTCCATAACTGTTTATTTCACACTGACATAATGAGTGATTCTTCAGTAAACTGAACGATTCTGCGGCTCCACTTCACACTCACTACTGAGCAGACTCGGGTCCCGACTCCCGAATCAGCGCAAGATATCAGCGGCATAATGGGACATTGGCGGCTTCACTTTTCTACAATGGAAGAGAGTAAAGGTGCGTCGTCCATCTTTTTTTACAGTCTATGGTTGAGTTGCGTTTGAAGCCGTTGTAAATTACTCTACTGTGACCGCATTACATCAGTATTACTGCGTCTGTGTGTTCGCTTCTGAAGAACTACATCGCTTGGTGGAAGAATAATTATTTTATCAATAGCATTACAATTTTGTGTCAGTGTGTTTATTTTAATGAAACCTTGCTAGGTTTGTGAATAACCATTTTATAAAAGCATATGAGCCCCGTGAAGCCGTGATTTAAAGAAGGTTTTAGGCACTACACGTCATGCCTTAAGGTGCATTTACATCAGCGTCAGAAACATCATAATCTCAGGACCTAAGAAAGGTCTCTCAAAGGCCATCAACGTGGAAAGAGTTTCATTCAGAAAGGTATTAAGCATCACAAACCAAACAAATGCTCTCAGTGTGGGAGGAGTTTATCGAAAAGAGGAGACCTTGAAATGCATATACATATTCACACTGGAGAGAAACCTTATTCATGAGTGTGGAAAGAGTTTCACTCGGGCAGAGACTGTCAAAGATCATCATCTCTAGAGTAAAGTAATTTAAACTGTGATCAGTAAAACATTTTTTTGGTATCAAAACAACACTTAAGAATCCATGCAAATGAGAAGCCACTGTTGAGGAAGAACGTCTAGGTTACGTATGTAACCCTCGCTCCATGAATGAGGGAATGGAGACATTACATCAGATGTGAACTGATGAATTGGGATCTCGTCCGAGAGCCCAATCACCTTTGAGTGTAAACGAAATGAGCCAATGCACATTGGCATGCAAGATTTGCACCGCAGCGCGGGTATAAACATGGAAGCGAGTGCGCTCGCATTTCAGGTTTTCGCTGAGGAGCCGAGCCGGTGACCCGGTCGCTCAGCGGTGGTAGGGCAATTGTGGCAACGGGATGTAATGTCTCGGTTCACTCTTTCAGGGAACAGGGGGTTACATACGTAACCTAGATGTTCCCTTTCGGTCAGTCACATTCGACATTACGTCAGACGTGAACTGATGAATGAATTGGGATCCCTTCCAAAGCGTCACTATTGGTGACCCTTCCAGCGCTCCGCAGAGAAGGTCAATTACTGCTGTTCTGTCAGGACCACTACCGTCAAATACGATTGACAATTAGCATACAGTTTGGATTGGCGGTATGGTTACGTTCTGGGCGAGAACGCCCTGTGCATCCATGCAGCCTAGCATGGATAAGAGCAGGGAGAGCAGCAATAA
This sequence comes from Leuciscus idus, assembly GCA_021554675.1. Taxonomy (NCBI): domain Eukaryota; kingdom Metazoa; phylum Chordata; class Actinopteri; order Cypriniformes; family Leuciscidae; genus Leuciscus; species Leuciscus idus. Next base: position 31,356,120 of record CM038640.1, on the reverse strand, counting down.
CCCCCCTTGGGGTAAACAGAACAGAATCAACATGAAAGTTTGCAAATATATTTAATTCAAGATTTTAAAGTACAACATACTGTAATTCGAGAATTTATTCTGTTTCGAGGGGAGTCAGAATGACAAATCCTGACTGGGCAAGAGGAGGAGCTGGGGATGGAGGAGGGTAATTAGCTCCTGAGAAACGCAATAGCTGCTGATAATACTGAAGGAGCTTATATATGTATATGGTGATAGGCGTCGTATTCCTATAGGTAGATGTGGATCAGCTGAGAGCAGGCCCGTCGCGACAAGGCAAGCAAACCAAGCAATTGCTTGGGGCCCCGAGCTGGCCTGGGGCCCCAAGACAACGACTGGTTAAGAATAAAATGCAACGACAAACTGTGTGAGCGCCCCTTTGATAGTCAATGCAGTAAAGTGCAATGACACTGTTATCGGGATCCCCCTCAAGGGGGCCCCCCTCAGTAGTCGCTGACAGCAGCCAGCCAACCACGTGATCTCTGCTGCCGGCAAAATACAAAACCTCCTCGGCAGTCATCATGAAGCGGAATTATGCTTCAGGAAGCCAGAAAAGAAAGAAGAGAAAGGTAAAACAAGATAGTGGTAAGTGATAAATTACACTGGATAAAATAGCTCTACTTGACTTGTACAAATGGTGTAATTTTGCAGCAGGTAGGCTAGCAAAAATATGTTTATGTTAGCTACCTGCCTGACAGCAAATGCTGCTTGTAACGAACAGTTAGTGCAACTTTTTTTTCGAACGGACGGAATATGGTTACATACTATAATATGTTTTTTTTTGCTTGGGGCCCCCAAATTCCTTCAAACGGCCCTGGCTGAGAGTCAGCTGATGCGAGCTTGACTAACGTGACCTCCCAGAACTAACGCTATGCTTGATTTCTGCTTGACCCGTACTGTAAGACTATTTGGATAACACTGGGAAAGCGTGCCTTTTCCAAGCGGAAAGGAATGCTTTGAAATCCACATCTTGCCTGTAGGGATGTAACATGTAGAAGTTACACACGTGGACTGGCCTTTAGGGCAGTGCTACATTGGGAATGTCTCTGTGGTTGCTCCAGCTTAGTCAGGGGGAGTCAACACCGGCAGAGACGGCAGGGTGGACTCTCCCAAGGGATAGACACGTGGAAAAATACACATATGGGATCGCTGTAGGGATCACAACATATGGGCACCTAGCCTAGCACAGGTTCCAATACTGGATACGAGTGTCAGGCCTGGTGTCAGACGCTTCGCCACGTCTGACTGCCGAAGTGAGTGGAGGAACTCCAACAGGGTTTGCCAGCTGGGGAACTCAACTGAGGAGCAGGATAAGCACATGTATCTGGTCTTTAGGAGGGGAGAAAGCAGGTCTCCGGTGTTTTTCTGGCTACTTGAGGTGAGTACATGGGAAGACACAGGCTTTACATGTAAGTTATAGAACCTCGCAAATGTGTTGAGTGTTGCTCAGTTGTGCCGGGGGGGCACTTCTCACCTTGGGTCTGATATGCCAATACGATGGCATCCACTATCCAGTGGGCCAACCTCTGCTTGGAGACAGCCTTTCCCTTCTGATGGCCTCCATAACAGACAAAGAGCTGGTCTGGGATCTTGAAGCTCTGTGTTCGGTCCACGTACAGGTGTAAAGCGTGGATGGGACAGAGAAAAGCTAGGGCTGGGTCTGCCTCCTCCAGGGGCACCGCTTGAAGGTTCACCACCTGGTTCCTGAAAGGAGTGGTGGAAACCTTGGGCACGTATCCGGGCCAGGGTATCAGGATAACCTAAGAGTTGTTCGGTCCATATTCCAGGGAGGTCCCCTACCCTCTTGATGTTAGCCAGTGCAGTCAGGAACATTGTCTTCATTGACAGGATTTTAAGCTCAATTGACTGCAGGGGTTTAAAGGGGGCTCTCTGCAATGCGGTAAGCACCAATGAGAGATCCCAAGAGGGAACGGGGTTAGCACCCCTCAGGAACTTGACAATCAGGTTGTGCTTCCCCACGGATTAACCGACTACTGCATCGTGATATGCGGCAATAGCGGCAACATACACTTTCAGTGTGGAGAGAGACAGCCTTTACTCTAACCCTTCTTGCAGGAAGGACAGCATAGCTCTTATCTGTAATGCTGCCTGAATCATAATCCTACACTGTTCGCTCGCTGGCCCGAGGCGAACTGGCCCCCGACTGAGCCTGGATTCTACCAAGGTTTTTTTTCTCCATTCTGTCACCTGATGAAGTTTTGGTTCCTTGCCACTGTTGCCTTGGCTTTTGGCTTGCTTAGTTGGCTTGCTTAATTTAACCCTCTGGGGTCTGAGGTGTTTTCTGGGTCCTGGAGGTGTTCTGACATGCTCTGACATTTGTGCTTATTTCTGTTACTTGTGACATTTTCATGGCTAAAGTCTGATTACACTGTATTCAGCAAAAACTCTGCTACAATAATATGTCAGCAGCATGTATGTAAAATTTTGTAGTTTTGAGATAATGGCGTTTATGCATGGTTTGTGAAAAAACAAAAAAATTGTCACTGAAATAAGGCCATGAAACCCATACTGATTATTTCTTCACAAGACTTTAGAAAATTGTATCACGTAGCCTAGAATATTTGCTCCAAAACTATGTGAAAATCATCCTGACAACTCATTCAGATAAAACAATATCGATTTAAAATTTGTAAGACATGTTTTGTGTAAGACAGCTTTATGCGAGGAGGCATGAACACATCATGAATATTAATGTCTTTCACACCTGAGAAAGACAAAGACCCTCCCCTAATGGCCCTATCAGGGGCCATTAGGCCCTATCATTCTGAGCAACCTTGCACAAAGAATGAGGAGATTTAAAAAAGAATGGCTTTTTGATTGTTTGGATTTATTTACAACATAACATAATCCAAAGATACACAACAAAGGACAAAAAAGCACATTATTGAACACACTGAACTAAAGACAGAGACTTAACCAGTCAGACACCTTTGTGCCATTCCTGAAACATAGCACATACCTGTAATTTCCAAGGTGTTTGATTTTTCATTTACCATGTTCATGTACTCATGTGAATGTTGAAGCCAGCAGGACTCATCAGGGCATCTGTTCCCTGTTTAAAAAATAAAAATAAACACCTGTGAACATGCTGATGTCAAGAGAAACTATAGGGCTGCATGATTTTGGGAATACATTTGAGATTTTTCTGGTTAAAATTGTGATTTAAAATGTACAAAAATACACACACACACACTTATATATATATATATATATATATAAATAATGAACACCAGGTTTGTTGTGCCTTGTAGGCATATATGTGCAGTGCTGCATAAAATAATATTAACAATAGCCTATAGCAGGCGGCCTATACATCGTTAAAAAGGAACATATCAGTAACACTACACTAGATAAAAATATATTGATTATCATATGTTACTTCAAATTTTTCCATTCGTTATGACGTTATGAAATGAGATTGGAGTAAAAACATGAAGTCTAATGCACAGCACGAACTAACGCGTGCAGAGAACATTTACTGAAGCGTTCAAACCGCTCCAAACTAATAACATTATTGTTACCATCTACGTTTGAGCAGATATCCACAAACAAAGTATTTAACAGTAAACACGGGTCTAAACATACAATAACATAAACAAACAATAATCACCACCATATTAGAGTAAACTCTCATACTAGCCTACTTTTATCATGCTGTGTTTTATTATCGAAAAACATCCTCATGTCGTACATGTATATACATTTAACATTGAAAGGTTGCCTCTAGTTCACATTTTAACATGTTTATGTCTATATATAGATAGCATACATATACATGTAGGACATAGGCTTCATATTTTTACTCCAATCTCATTTCATAACATACATTTTAGTCTGGCACCAGTTTAACTAGTAGCTACAATGTAAAGTTTATACAACAATAACATGCTTACTATAAGGAGTGGAAATGTCTTACCTTAAAAATATTCTCATCTTCAAATCGCGTTCTTCTAATTCTTCTGAGGTAAATCCAAGGTAAACAGCACAGCACAAACACAGTCTCGACGAAAAGCAGAGAAGTACGTTACTGTAGTGTCTGATTCTTTGTTTTGAGGTAATGAGGGCGTTTACAGGCCTGTGTGGACTATTTGCATGTCAATCGCTCGTGTGCGCGTGGGCGTGGTCACATTAGAGTTAATTAGCTCGGACTGGAGAAACTGTGCATGTCGTTGCTTCCGTACAGATTACGTAAACAGAGAACATTTGTTTTTTATATGATTTACATCATTTAAAAATTGAGAATTCAAACTTCGTAAAGACATGTTTCATGTGACAGTGACAAGTATTCGCTGAGTTACAGATAATTTTCTGTCACGTTTATAAAATATAGAAAATTAGAAAATATAGACTCGTGATAAATTGACCATTCAAAAGTAACCGTGGTTAAATATTTGGTAAAACTTTAGTTTAGAGTCCAATTCTCACTATTAACTAGTTTCTTATTATCAGGATATTGGCTGTTTATTAGTACTTACAAAGCACATATTAATGCCTTAATTGTAATGATACAGAGACGGATGCAAATGCAAGTAAAACGGTTTATTGGAGCTTCGTAGATGATAACAACAGGTCAGGGAACAAAACACTCAGGTGACAAATGACGCAGGGACTTCGAAGGGCAACCCGGTGATGGCGTGCGGTGATCGGTGTGCACAGGAATCCAGGGAACCAACAATCCAACGAAGACGAAGCACAACGAAGATAATCCACACGAGGAAGGTGAGAGAAGCACACTGGAACAAGACACAACACCGGGGGAAGCCACAACGATCTGACAACATGAGACAGTGATCACTGAACATATAAAAGGAAAGGGAATTGATTACAGCTGGCGCAATAATCAGCCTGAGATTGGATAACCACGCCCACACACCTACACACACACACACACACACACACACACACACACACACACACACACACACACACACACACACACAAACACAAACACACAAGAGGGAGACAGTGGATTCATGAACCATGACAGTACCCCCCCTCCCTAGGAACGCCTCCTGGCGTTCCCAGACGAACCTACCTGTTGATTGTAATCATCGATAAGGGAGTGATCCAGAATGTCCCTAGCAGGAACCCAACTTCTTTTCTCCGGACCGTAACCCTCCCAGTCCACCAAGTACTGGAATCCGCGTCCCCTTCTTCTTGAGTCCAGAATACGATTAACCGAGTAAGTTGGTTCCCCATCTTTTATTTTAGACACATGGAAGGCGGGATGAATTCTCCTGTACGCAGGAGGAAGTTTGAGTCAGACTGCCACCGGACTAATGATCTTGGTGACAGTGAACAGGCCGATAAATTTGGGAGCAAGTTTATTAGAGACGGATCGGAGTGGAATGTTCTTGGTTGAAAGCCACACTTTTTGACCAACGACGTATACGGGAGGCTTCGACCGGTGGCGATTGGCCTTAGCCTTGGTGCGCGCCCCCACCTGGAGAAGAGTCTCACGGGCTCTGCTCCACGTGTGACGGCACCTCTGGACAAAGGCGTGAGCGGAGGGGACCGCGACTTCGGATTCCATACTGGGAAAAATAGGTGGCTGGAAACCTAAACTACATTCAAATGGAGAAAGGCCCGTAGATGACACTGGTAACGAATTATGGGCATACTCCACCATTGAGAGTTGCTGACTCCAGGAGGAAGGATTCCTAGAAACCAAACATCGCAACACTCTTTCCAAATCTATTCTTTTCGGTAATAAAATCTAGCGCAATGTGGGACCAGTGTCTCGAAGGGACAGACAGCGGTTGGAGTAACCCATCTGGGGGTCGATTGGAAGTCTTACCAGTGGCACAAACCGAGCAAGCCAAGACAAAACTGCGAATGTCACGAGCCATAAGTGGCCACCAGAATCGTTGCTTGACCAAAAAACTGGTGCGGTTAACTCCTGGATGACACGCCACGTTGGAACAATGCCCCCACTGAATGACGTCGGACCGATATCCCTCCGGCACAAATAATCGATTCGGTGGGCAACCGGGCGGAGGCGTTACCCCTTCTAAGGCCGTTTTGACCTTCAATTTGACCTCCCATGTGAGTGTGGAGACAAATAGGGTCTCGGGTAAAATGCACTCGGGAGTGGACGGCGTTCGGATAGGTCAAAAATACGAGATAAAGAATGGGGTTTGATGTTCTTGGAACCCGGGCGGTGCGAGAGAGAAAAGTTAAAACGTCCGAAAAAAAGTGCCCACCGAGCCTGCCTGGAGTTCAGTCTTTTGGCGATTCTGATATATTCTAGATTCTTGTGGTCGGTCCAAATGATAAAAGGTACCCCCGACCCTTCTAACCAATGACGCCATTCTTCCAATGCCAACTTGACTGCCAACAACTCTCTGTTACCAATGTCATAGTTACGTTCGGCAGGTGATAAATGATGGGACAAAAACCCGCAAGGATGCATCTTGTCATTTGTGGAAGAACGTTGGGAAAGCACTGCACCTACCCCCACCTCTGACATATCAACCTCCACCACAAACTGATGTGAAGGATCAGGGGCTATGAGGATGGGAGCCGAAACAAATCGGTTCTTGAGTTTGGCGAATACAGCCTTGGCTGTATCGGACCACCTGAACTTCGTTCTGGGGGAGGTTAAGGCGGTCAGAGGTGCGGCTAGTTGGCTGAAGTTGCGAATGAAACGACTGTAGAAATTGGCGAATCCCAGAAACCTCTGTAGGGCCTTACGGGAATCTGGACTTGGCCAATCTACCACAGCCTTAACTTTGTCAGGATCCATACGAACTCCCTCAGATGAGACGATGTAACCTAGGAACGGAACAGACTGTGCATTAAAAAAGCATTTCTCCGCCTTGACAAAAAGCCCATTCTCTAGCAAACTCTGAAGCACTCGTCTGAGTTGCTGAACGTGTTCCTTGAGAGAAGACGAAAAAATAAATATGTCATCCAGGTAGACATAAATTAACTGATCAACAATTTCTCTCAGCACGTCATTGACGAGTGTCTGGAAAACCGCTGGGGAGCTGGACAGCCCAAAAGGCATGACCAAATATTCAAAATTCCCCCTGGGGGTGTTAAACGCGGTTTTCCATTCATCACCCTTCCTTATGCAAACCAAATGATAGGCATTACGTAAATCCAATTTTGTGAACACGGATGCTCCCTGTAACCTCTCGAAAGCTGAAGACATCAATCAGTGATTTCGATGTTAAGTCAATGTAAAGACGCAAATTCGCGCGTCTGGAGGTCCTGCGGTGCGAATGACGCGAATTGAGCGTCTGGTGCGATACGTGTTACGCACGAATGATTTTATTTGGTGCTTTTTGTGCATTCACGCGTTTGATGCGAATTCGCGTCTGACGCCCGAGTTGAAAAATCAGAACTTTGATGTCTGTTCGCGCCGCGTTAACCAATCAGGAGCCTGCTTGCTGCTGTCACGTGGTGAAGTGATGGGATAAACTCCCGCCCGGAGTCACTCATTCAAAATGGAGTATAGCAATATAGCAGAATATAATATTCAATATAGCAGTTAACTGAGTATCACTAGAAAGTGAGTATATACTAGTGAGTATCACTAGAAAGAGCATCAACAGTGGTATCTGTACCACAGTTTGAAAAACATTGATAGTTTTTAAATATTAAATATACTGTATTTAAAAATTCATATACATTTTCTAAGCGAAGACAGATGGACAGGCGCTCTGCAGCTGGGATAGAGCGCCTGTAGCCTGGCTCCGATGCGGTAACTCTCTCGATGAATGCTCGATCAACATCAGCCATCTTGCAAACAGACAAGCGGATTTCGCCTCAGACGTGCGTCAATTTCGCTTCAAACTTTTGCTTTTTATGCGTCAATTTCGCTCTGGACGCGCGAATGGATTCAAAATGTTCAAGCATCCAACTAGATGCGGTAGACGCGAATTTGATGTGCTATTCGCGTTTGGTGTGAACGCACAGTAAGGGTTGCCCATCTCAGTCTTACCAGGAGGAGGGTCGATGATGATGAGGTCTTCTCGGCGGAGATCCCACCAGATAGTAGCCTCACAGTTACTACCGGGCTTGATCTTTTACCGGGCAGGAGTGGATGAAGTGGCCCGCTCTGCCACAGTACAGGCAGAGTCCTTGGGATCTCCGCCTTTCCCCCTCCTCCCGGGAAAGCCGAGCTCTCCCCACCTGCATGGGCTCGTGATCGAAAACTGGGCTGACCGTGTTCCCGCCGCTGGCACGCGAGTCCTCCGTGCCGTACTGAGGTCGGTTCGGGCGTGCCTGTTGAACCACCCGACTTAAACGAGCGTCGACTCTCAATGCTAGTTCCACTAGTCCATTCAAATTCCTGGGAAGATCCAGAATGTAAATCTCCTTTTGAACACGGTCAGCCAGCCCATGCAGGAACATGTCCCACTGCACCTCCTCGTTCCAATGACACTCTGCGGCCAGGGTGCGGAACGGGATGGAATATTCCGACACCGAGCCATCTCCTTGGCGAAGGTCTGCAAGTAGTCTGGCCGCCTCCCTACCCGCCAACGCACGATCGAAGACCCTTCTCATCTCCTCAGAGAGTGCCTGGAACGAGGTGCAGCATGGATCCTGGTTCTCCCACACCGCCGTTCCCCAAAGAGCCACCTTACCCGATAGCAATGCGAGTACAAATGCTACCTTTGACTGTTCACGGTTGAAAGTCCGTGGCTGCAACGAAAAATGCATGGAGCATCTAGTGAGAAAGGCTCTGCAGTAGTCAGGTTCACCTGAATATCCCTCTGGTGTCGGTAGTCGTGGCTCTGGCTGGGAATCCGGCTCTGCCAGGGTGGGTTGAACGGGCGTTGTGGGTGGCGCAGCGGGAGCCCTTAGATGTTGAAGTTGTTGGGTGAGCTCGGACACCTGCGCCACAAGTGCTTGTACCGCCCGACCTGTGTTAGAGATGTTCTCCTCTTGCTGATCCATTCTTGTAATACTGTGTGAAATGAATTAGCTCAAACTGGTTGAACTCACTGCATCCATGATGTGGTCAGATCTTTCTGTAATGATACAGGGACAGATGCAAATGCAAGTAAAACGGTTTATTGGAGCTTCATAGATGATAACAACAGGTCAGGGAACAAAACACTCAGGTGACAAATGACGCAGGGACTTCGAAGGGCAACCCGGTGATGGTGTGCGGTGATGGCACAGGAATCCAAGGAACCAACAATCCAACAAAGACGAAGCACAACGAAGATAATCCACACGAGGAGGGTGAGAGAAGCACACTGGAACAGGACACAACACCGGGGAAGCCACAACGATCTGACAACATGAGACAGTGATCACTGAACATATAAAGGGAAAGGGAATTGATTACAGCTGGCGCAATAATCAGCCTGAGATTGGATAACCACGCCCACACACCTACACACACACACACACAAACACACACACAAGAGGGAGACAGTGGATTCATGAACCGTGACATTAAAAAACAGTAATTAGGAGTTTATTGAGGCAAAAGTTCTTAATAGTAAGAATTGAACCTTAATCTAAAGTGTGAACATAACTCACAAATATTTAATTATAGGTGATGGGTTGTTGTTTTTTTATCAATCTTTTCAGTTTTTTTATTATTTTTTTTATTTTAACTGACAGGAGTGATGATCAGTGGGTTTGAGTTTTCAACTCCATCATTACGGCCCGGGCTGAAAAATGGATAGAGTTTCTTAGTGAAAGTCTGACCAGTGAAAGAGTAGATATGAGATCTGGACTCCACGTCATAAAAAGAGACCAGACCCTCCTCATAATCCACAAACACACCAACCTTCTCAGGTTTCACTCTCTGAAGGAACATAACCGATGGATTATCACTAACTACATTTTGATCCTCCTTAATCTGCACCAGAATCCAGTATCCATTCTCAGGACTTGGGAAACTGTCAATCTTCTCCTTCCTGTCAATGGATTCTCTGATCACTCCTAATCCCCACTGAGTCTTTCCCTTCACCAGCACCTCATAGTAAAATCTCCCTGAACTGAATCCCTGCTTTGACAGAACAAAACCCTTATCAAATCTCTTTGGGTTTTCTGGGACGTCCTGCTCAATGTCTCCAGCACTGACTTGTTTTCCATCCTCAGACAGGATGAGACGTGGATCTGCTGTATCAGGATCCAGAGTCACATCCACTGAGAGAGAACAGACATTATCAATCAACATTTCAGATGTACAGTATATAATATAGATTAACACAGTATTGTGAGTGTATTGAAGAAAATGATGTCAGTCACACTGTACCTGCAAACTTCTGCACAAACTTCAACCCTGTGGACACAGATGACAATATAATGATGAATTATTCATAGCAAGAATTTCAGTGAGTTTCTCTCCACTGGCAGCATCAGTGGCATGTAAATGTTGTTTGTAAAACAATGCAGAATGTGTTTACAGTAAATATACTTACAATGGAGGAGGTCTATGGGACAAATATAATAAGGATTTAACCCTCATACTGTGTTTGTCTCCTGTTTCCTGTTTTGGTGTTTGGGGGTCAATATGGCAAACATTTATAGCGATTGTATAAAAATAAACATTTTAATAATACAAATTATATAGGCCTATCATTTTTTGTTTACTTCTCATCTATACATTAATGCTTTGTTTTTAGGGAATATGAAGTGCCTTTTTTTTAACAAAATTCCTCAACTACACCATTAGCATCTATTCATTTTCTGGAGGTGGCTAACTGTTCTTATTACAGCTTTTGTGGATATTTTGTGAATATCTATATTTAAAAAATGTTTAAACACATTAAACCAGTATTTTTTTTATTATCAAAGTTGAGATTTTTGTTGTTGTTGTTGTTTGAGGTCTGTTGTCTCGTTTTTGCAATGCCACATGTATTTATGCCACACAAGTTGCCACTAAAAGTCAAGACTTGATTGTAATCACATATTATTTATTTCAATAATCCAAATGTATAAAAATAATTAACTTTAGAACAAGAAATTAATCAGCATAAGCAGATATGAAAAGGAGTGAAGAGTGAACACTGTGGTCCGTGTACCTTCGGATAATTTGTTTTTTCGTTTTTGTTTAAAAAACGGAAAAACGAAGAAACCGTTAGTTTATCGCATATTCAAACCTTCTCGTGGACATAAAAAACGAGTTTCAGTTTCTTTTATTTATTGTTTTTATTTTGTTTTCATCACACGTTGTTCTAATGCATCAAATGAAAATACAATAAAACCAAAAACGAAAAATGAAGGTTTTTAATGCACAAAGCGCGTATTATTTCACCGGAAGTTTACTGTATCCCTGGTTACTGGCGCTTGCGATCTATGCTTGCGACAAACAAGTTCATCAATCAAGATGGGGTCAGTCCTGGAAAATCACGCTGAAAACATAGTTAATATGATAAATAATGGAGCAACGTATTCTGACGTTTCCACTGCCTTGGCGTCCATTGGAATTGAAAGAGGCCATTCTATGGCCAGCATAAAGAAGTTCCTTGGCGACCGCAACCTGGTAAAGAGAGGGCATTTGTCGGATGATCATTTGGAGGTGGCAGTGGCCAGTGCTATTCGAGAGGTGAGTTTATTTTTTATAATCCTGCTGCTGCTGCTGCTGCTGCTACTACTAAGGGATGTGTACTGTCCGCCTGCAATTTGACATATCCGGTTTAATATTATTTCGTACAGACTGGACCGTCTTTTGGCCGAAAAATGATGACGGGTTACCTTGCCTCAAAGGGACTCCGCGTTTCAGAACGCCGCGTTGGATCAGCACTGAGGCTTGTCCATCAACCTTACCACCAAGCTCGTTTACAGGTGCCTATTTCACAGTGTTGTCTGTCTTTTCAGTTTAATTGTGTAATAATGTATGCAGTGTTTGATTAGTATGTGTATAGTAAAATTGGGGTATGAGGAATTAATACAATACTAATCAAAGACTGCACAATTAAACTGAATAGACAACACATTGTGTATGTTACATTATTAACCTTAATGAACTAGTAAACTCATACATTTATTACCATTTCAATTCCCAGGGAGCACGAAACTTAAACCCAGTTCCTTACAATGCTGAGTATTTTGGTCACAAATTACATATTGACCAAAACGAGAAACTCGTAATGTTTGGAGTTACGCATGTGATCGCAGTTGATGGGTACAGCTACAGAGTCGTTGGGCATGCAACCATGCCTGTCAAGAACAACCTTACTATCTATGAGGAGGTGTACAGGTTAGTTGGAAAAACCCCTGTAATAAGAAATCATTAGTAAAATGAAATAGTTGAGTTCTGGTGTTAAATGTGTGTTGTTTGAGTCATTCAGCTCAACTAATAGATATGTGTTTTAATATCAACTGTATGCTTTTAGGATTTGGGCCATTTTTATTAACGCTTTCCTTATTGTATTTCAGACCAGCTGTTCTGACCAATGGAATCTGGGACCAAGTACGTGTAGACTGTGGGAAAGAATTTTATTTATGTCTCTTTATGCAAGAGATACTAGCTGCATACAGATATAACACAGTAAGGGAGCCTTACAAGCAGACACCTTCAACAAAGGTGAGTAGTTAAAAAAAAAATGAATCATTTGTTTGAAACCTGTGGTAGGCCCTCTATAAGTTAATGTTTTTGATTCATATATTCAGTACGCATAAAAGTGGTGGACTGCAAGATTGTAATTTTAAGTTTTAAATCAGAACCACAGGATTGAGCGAATGTGGCCGGAGATAAACAACCGGGTCAATTACCCTATTAAGGAGGCTTTGATTCAGCTGACTGACCAGGAAATGATTGACATGGAGGACCCCACCACTCGCTACTGTGTGTCTGATCTCGCATGTCAGATAGGCCGTATTGGTGTAGGAAGAGTAGTGGACTCGTGGAATGCCCACAGAATACCAGGTATTCTTATTCTTATTAGCAACCAGTTTTTTTTTTTTGAGAGACAAACTAAAAACACTTAATTTTTTGCAGGGAGAGGTGTCCCAAATGCCTTGGGAGAAGGCGGTTGCTTCAAAAAGTTAAGTGAAGACCTGCTACCCAATTCCATAGTTGCTGCAAACATGTACTTACAAGAGATGGGATCCTCTCTGACCACACCAACAACATTTGGCATCTACCCTTTCTTAACAGAAGAGGACTGTGCATATGCAGAGCAGTCCTTTATGGATCAGTTTCCTGACCTGTCTGTCCTCTACAACAGTGTAATTAACAACAATTACAGAAATTTTCAGGAAGCAGTTATGTGCCTTATTAACATTACTCACCGATATTCAAATCCTTAAAGGCAGTGTATCTACATGCACTCTTTGTGAAGATAGTGGAATATCATTTTTTGATTATATTTTTAAATAAGATTGTGGGTCTCATTTTGTGAACCAAATTTAGTGAATTAAGTCTTCTTAATGAACATTTCTATTTTTTTGTTAAGATTTGTACAACCAGTAGCTGTAATTGAGCAAATTAAAGTTTATCAAGCAAGTACTTGTTTGAACAAAACATTTATTAAAACACATTCATTGAACAATGTTAAATACAATTTTTATACCAATGAGGGAAGACAAATAAAACATCTTAAAAGGTTAATGCTCCTTAATTCTTTGCCCTGGAATGTATGCAAAGCTCTGTGAATGTGTGGGATTTCTCAACCTGGAACTTCTTCCCTGGAAAACAAACAACTTACCAATTCTAGTATAACTACAGTATCTATAAGTTGGGATGATACGGTTTTTTTTCGTGAAATTTTACAACCTGGAACATTGTTGTACTGAAGTATTATTTTATAAACTCCACTGCAGAAAAAAAAAAAAAAAAAAATCCTGTACAGGTAGTTAAAGATATTAAATTTGTGTGCAATTACACACTCTGGAACACTTTTAAAGGAACAATTTTACATGCTCCATATCAGAAAAAAAAAAAGTTGTAGGTAAGGATTTTACTTTTGTGTGCAATTTCACATCCTAGAACACCATGTCTATAAGAAAAAATGCTTCTTCAGAGAAGCATTGTACAACACATTTCAAACTAACTCTTTCACAACATCTAGAACAGTTGACAGACCAGCCACCCTGATTATGTTTAGCACAGAGAACTCAGACCTGCACTTTAAGCATTGGTTTGATGTTAATGCCCATTCTTCAATGCAAGCTCTACACCCAATGATGCTCCGGCAACATTCGGACAGCATTGGCTCACTGATGATGTCTGTAAAAGAATGGAGGATATGCATTAAAACTATGTCAACATTTTTTGTTGCCTACATTTTAGCATGTTGAGGTATACTGGAGTATATACTGATTGCAAAATAAGTTGCAAAATAAAAATATTTAAGAAGCACTATTCATTCTTTAGAAAAACTAAGCTGGTAAAGGAAAAGTTGTTCAGTTTTGTTCAGTTCATTGCTTAGCCATTTGGAGTCAAATTCACGCACACATCCATAAAAAGAAAAAGTGTAGTGTAGTCCAGGGTATGTGAATGCTGCACACAAATATGGCAAGTTACACTACTCACAATAAGTTAGGGATATTGTTATTTACATGAGTGCTATTCCTATTTGGTCTGAATTTTAATGAAATAAGTAAAAGTATCCTTTGATATTACTAATAATGAATGAGAAGAAACACCATTTTCATTAGTGTAATATTTATTACCCCAAAAATGTAGACAATAACAAGGGTAGCCCCAAATAACAAAAATTGACAATGTCAGTAGCGGGTGTTTCCACCATTTGCCGCAATGACAGCTTGACAGCGACGTCTCATGCTCCTCACTAGCCTCATGATGTTGTCCTGAGGCAATGCGTTCCACTCTTCCACAAGTGCTGCACGCAGTTCTGCCAGGTCACGTGGGGGTGGGGTACGATCATCCAGTCTCTGCTTCAGCTGGTCCCAAACGTGCTCTATAGCAGTGGTTCCCAAACCTGTCCTGAAGGCACCCCAACACTGCACATTTTCTTTGTCTCCCTAATCAAACACACCTGATTCAACTCATCAACTCATTAACCCATGTGATAATGAGCTGATGAGTTGAATCAGATGTGTTTGATTAGGGAGAAAGTTGGGGGTGTGCTGGCGGAATTGGGGGATGATGATGGGTTCTATGATGTCTCTGAGGTAAGAACGTGCAGTGACTGAGCCATCTACAATAACCAAATCAGTTTTGCGCTGACTGGTGATGCCTGCCCAGACTGTTACACCTCCTCCACCAAAGCTAACCCTGGAGACCATGTTGACCTCGGCGTCTCGCTCACCTCGCCTTCTAAAGCAACACTGAGTGTCGGGTCACCTTGCACAGAAATGATGGTCGTCAGTGTTGCTGGAGAAGGCGAGGTGAGCGAGACGTCGCTGTCAAGCTATCATTGCAGCAAATGGTGGAAACACTGACATTGTCAATTTTTGTTATTTGGGGCTACCCTTGTTATTGTTTACATTTTTGGGGTAATAAATATTACACAAATGAAAATGGTGTTTCTTCTCATTCATTATTAGTAATATCAAAGGATACTTTTACTTATTTCATTAAAATTCAGACCAAATAGGAATAGCACTCATGTAAATAACAATATCCCTAACTTATTGCGAGTAGTGTATTTTAACTATAAACCCTTAAAGGGATAGTTCACCCAATTCATTCATGATTTACTCACCGTCAAGCCATCCTAGGTGTATATGACTATCTTCTTTCAGACGAACACATCAGACATACATTTAAAAATATCTTTAGTCCTCCAAGGTTTATAATGTTTGTGAATCACAGCCCAAATTTTGAAGACAAAAAAAAATGCATCCATCCATAAAAAAATTAATCCATACGACTCCAGGGGGATAATAAAGGCCTTCTGAAGCGAATCAATGCATTTGTGTAAGACAAAGATCCTCCTTTAAAACATTTGGGCTGTCATTCATAACTATTATAAACCTTGAAGGACTAAGAATATTTTTAAATACATCTCTGTTCATCTAAAAGATAGTCATATACACCAAGGATGGCTTGCGGGTGAATAAAGCTTGGGATCATTTTCATTTTTGGGTGAACTATCCCTTTAAGTGTGTGGTAAATTGTGAAGTTAATACATCAGACCCTTGGCGTCTCATACCTCTACAAACAAGGCAGGTGAAGGCCTCCTTGAGCTGTGATGCCTGCTGCATGTTGACTTGGTTTCTTTCCCTTGTGGCCAGTGTGTTGAGCTCTCGGAGTCTGACAGAAACACTCTCCAGACCTTGAGATGCCTCCAAAACCTCCTCAATCTTTTCCAAAATGTCCTGCAATCCAGAATCTTCTTCCCTACACACACATAATATATATCAGTGGTTCCCAACCACATTCCTGGAGGCCCACCAACACTGCACATTTTGCATGTCTCCTCAAACACACCTGATTAAGGTTATCAGCTCATGATAGATAGATAGATAGATAGATAGATAGACAGACAGACAGATATGCTTGTTTGTAACTTGATCAATAATTATACATTCCAATAACATTTACCTGAATTAATAACAAACAAAATTAAAATAAACTTAATAGATCCAATAAAATAATATCAATCACCTCATCCTTTTTCGTCTGTGTTGAAGCCTGGAAAAATGGCTAATGAGCATTGCGTTAATTTTTCTAGAGGTTTGTCTCCAATACTGGGAACCTTAACACATACAGTACACACAAAGGACACTACGTCAGTAACAGAATTACTAAACAAATGACAATACAATATAATACAAATTGTGAGAGTTTTGTTACCTCGTGTTCCTTCTGAATCCAATATTTCGTTCCAGTTTGAATCCAGCAACACAGGAGATTCTGTAGTCCTTAGGTCAGCTTGAAGTTTCTGAACAATGCCTGTAACACTGGCCTCAGCTTCAGTAAACCTTACCACCACAACACTTTTGGGAACTGGTTTGCCATCTAGCACTTCTGCAATATTTATTGCTCTGAAATTTGGAAACAGATTTAACATTTGATGAACTCTCTAGTAGTATTTAGTTTACATATAAACCCTGTTTAAAAAAAAAAACACTCACAGTTAAGTGCAATAATATAAAGTAATAAATAAAAAGAAGGTTTTCAAACCTTGTCCAACTTCGGCTTGCACGGGGCGTTGTTGTGAGAACAGATCCAGATGATGCTGGTCTTGTGAAAGAGAAATGTCGCTGAGCTGGTGATGAAGCAAATGCTGAAGTTGATGGGGTGTTTTGCGGCATCTCAATTGGGTCACCATGGACTTCATAATGAGCCCTTAATGTCAAATCCAACGAGCTGAAAGACCCTTCAGCATTGGGAAAGATTGCAACGTTTGAATCATCAGTCAAATAGAGACTGTCACTGCTGACCTACACCAGAAAGAACAAGAATTAGCCGAGTAAAATTGTATGTCATTTCAAAGCCAGACATATTCAATTCAGTTTAATCAAGTTATGTAGCAGGCCAATGTTGCATCTATAACAGTTCTATAAAGTAATATGATGGTAAATGTAAAACCTCTGTGCAACAGCAACTTAAAATGTTTCTCTCACCCTTACTTTATATCACTCATGGAAAATATGGGCTGGCATATGTTCTATGCCAGTGCTTCTCATGCTTGGTCCTTGACTGTAGCACTGCACATGTTTCCCTTGTATGCCACATCCATTTTAGAGTACTAGTGAGCTCATCAGGAAGCATTATGTAAGGTGTGTTTGTTGTTTTGGATGTCTCCCATATTTAACACACCTGACATAGTACTCTAAAAACTGAAATAGATGTGCCATAAAAGAAAAATGTGCAGTGCTACATGGCATGAGAAACACTGGCATAGAACACATACCAGCCCATATGTTCCACAACTGTTATTAATAACTTAAGGATGAGATCTATAAATTGATGTTGCACAGAGGTTTTACATTTACTGCAAAATCACATTACAAAACTTTTATAGATATACAATTTCCCAGTTATAGAAATCGATTAAAGTGAACTGACAGCTGAGATGTCAAATATATTAGAAGCAAACCTAAAAATCTTTATTAGATTTCGTACATACATTAGCAAAAAGTGTTACAATGCATGTATGGCTCTACATTTATTCATACTCACATGCTAATAGGTCATTTACTAAGACCAAACTATTAGTTTAGGACTATTCAATTTCGTTCCTGGAGGGCCATGACCAGCAGAGTTCAGTTCAACTTAATCAAACAAATCAGAACCGTCTCAAGCTCTTCAGGATTATTACATTGATTATTACAGGCAGGTGTGTTTTATTAGGGTTGTTGAACTCCAGGAACATAAAGGAATAGCCATGTAACGTTACTAGTTAACTTAGCTTATTGCCATAGTAGTTAACTTATTTAACCCCCTTTAAAATGATCTTTCTGTGAGTCTTGCAAACCTACCAGAAATATGCGCGACATTTTTTCAGAACGCATATCTTCATCTTTGAGAGTGACTCTTTTGTTTCCATGAAAAAGCACGTATGTATCCATTTTATTCGCACGTGGAGGTAATAAGTGAACTAGATGAAGTGAAGCCTAATTGCGCGTGCGCGAGTGGATACTTCCGGTGAACTAATACGCGCTTTGTGCATTAAAAACCTTCATTTTTCGTTTTTGGTTTTATTGTATTTTCATTTGATGCATTAGAACAACGTGTGATGAAAACAAAATAAAAACAATAAATAAAAGAAACTGAAACTCGTTTTTTATGTCCACGAGAAGGTTTGAATATGCAATAAACTAACGGTTTCTTCGTTTTTCCGTTTTTTAAACAAAAACGAAAAAACAAATTATCCGAAGGTACACGGACCCACTGTGTGTGTGTGTGTGTGTGTGTGTGTGTGAGAGAGAGAGAGAGAGAGAGAGAGAGAGAGAGATCATGTTTGTTCCACATTGCATTTGTGCTCTAGTACCAGGCCTTCATTTTTATGTGTGAACATTTTCAGCTTTATGCTTGATAACTAAAGTTTGATAAATTAACTAATTTGGGTGTTTTTTAATAAGATTTTTGGGTTAGGATTATTATGTTTTTGCACGTTTGAATAAATATTCATTTCTATTTTAATTTTTTTTTGTATTCACTCTTTCTCTGTTTAATTCAGCCACACATTTTTTGTGCCCATTACTGGGTTTCCATTACACATGTACACGGATAGTGACATCCTTCCCTTGTCGTTAAAGTAGAACTGCTTTAACACGAGTTCACAAGTAAATAACTTTACAGGGTTAGGTGTTTTATTACATTTTTGAAACAATGCTGTCCTTTACAAACTGAACTTAAATTGGATTTAACCCATATCATTCCTTGAAAACAAATTTTTTTACAAATTCAAATTCACATACCAGTTTGACTGAGTTTTTCATTTAGTGTCTCTAGAGCTTTCTTCAGTTCAGTCAGGGCTCTATACAGAGAGTTCACATTCACATCAGAGTCAATCCTGATCTCAGTCCAGTTCTTGGTGTGTGGACCACTGTCCAGGGATGAGCTCATCTATAGCAGAAGAGAGAACTGTTAAATGTGTTATTTTTTATGTTTATAGTTGGGTTCGTAGTCGTACAGATTCAGTAAAATTAAATTCCAGGACTTTCAAGGACTATTCAAGCACTACTTTTTTGGATTTCAAGGACTTCAATCAGCACTTATCAAACAATATATTTATTATTATTATTATTATTATTATTATTGTTATTATTGTTACTATTATTTTATTTAGTAATTTATTTGCCCTTTGTTTGATTAACATTAAAACACAGCAGCAGGTTTATTAGACTGCTGCCCCTTTAAGACGGAACGCACGGACCCCATTTGAACTTGATATATAACAGCCTTTGTTTACTAGGATACTCTCCAAGACCGGCGTTTTTACATAATTTTGTGTGAATTCGTTTTATTTTATTTTCCATTGACATCCGACTGAACTACAAACTTTCCACTGATGTCTGTTTAAAGGGATGCGCTCGACCAGCTCGCGCGTCTGTGCCGCTACGCGCTCAATCCACCGCGCGTTTTTCTCTCATCAGCTCGCGCCAGGGTTATTATAGTTTTGCATTTTTCATTAGTTTTTATTTTTATTTCGTTTTGACTTTTTGTTTTCAAATTCAGTTTAGTTTTAATTAGTTTTTAAAGTGGGTTAGCTAGTTTAGTTTAGTTTTTATTTTTTGAAAATGCTTAGTTTTAGTTTAGTTTTTATTAGTTTTAGTGTCAGTTTTAGTCTTTTTTTGTAATTTGGGTTATTTGTCAGGGGCAAGATTCAAAAAGGTGAGAAAAAGTATTGTGTAATAATAACTCAAACATCATACAATTTTAGAAAAAAATTCACATTGAAATTCTCTTACAAAATCCACACGCCGTACCAAAAATCTACACATCTTCTATACAGAATTCACACCCTATACCACAGCTGTACAATTTTCACACCCTGTACTAAATTTACCCTATACAGTCAATAGCCTACTCATCTGGATTGAAGCAGCAAACATTCAGTGTAAAAGTAAAAAAATGACATAACATTATTTAATATTTGAATCACAGCTTATATACGTTAGTGTTTTTACATCGACAACCACAACCAAAAAGTGCATTTACCACAAACTTGCTTACTTGTTAACTTTCTAAAGAAGGCGCAATCGCTTCTTGGGTCGACATTAACACGCTGACAAAATTATATGCAGAATTTAAAATATTTTTATACCACTTTTTAATGTGTGATTGTGTAAAGGTGTTCACGAGATAGAGATACCAACCTTTCGCGAAATTGCTTTCAACGTCGAACGAACACGTTCTCATACACGGGTTTCTTGTATACAAACAATACCGGATGCGCGCGCATCCAGGAGGCAAAAAAACGCTATCTGTTATGCCGAGTTCTGTAATAAAAGAATAAAAGGACATTGTAATTAACGTAGATTTCGCATTGTTTGTAATTTTTTGTTGACTCAATAATAAACTGCAATTTCAGAGTTGGATCTGTTTGTTTGTGTTTCATATTAATATAACATTATGTAAAAAGTCCAACTGTTTACGAATCAAAATCCGGACATACTGTGATGCATGTATGAATTATCATGTTAGACTAAGTTAGTAATGTAATAGTCAATGTTAGCAGTGCAGCATCTAAGAGCCCAATTTGCTTTTATATAAGTTAACCTTGTTTATGTTACTTTACGACCTGCAACATTTCATGACTGCACACATATAACGTTACTTACTGTAAATCAAAGATTTGACGGTGGATTATGTGCTGTCATGAGCACATACTAGAGTTTAACTGCTCAACCAGTTATGAACAGTGAAAAAAATACATGTTTATTTTTTCAAACAGCTATTTAGATCGCAAATTTGACATTTAGTATACCAAGTGTGTAGTATACTACAAGAAAACATTCAAATAAATGCTGTTCTTTTGAATTTTCTATTCATCAAAGAATCCTAAATAAAATATGTCACAAAAATAAGAAGCAGCATAACTGTTTTCAACATTGATAATTATCAGAAATGTTTCTTGAGCATCAAATCATCATATTAGAATGATTTGTGAAGGATCATGTGACACTGAAGACTGGAGTAATGATGCTGAAAATTCAGCTTTGATAAATTACACGTTTTCCTTTTGAATGCATTTTAAAATGTATGTTCCAATAATATTTCATAATATTCCTGTTTTACATAATTTTTTAGCACAAGAGACTGCTTTCAAAAACATAAAAATCTTACCAACCCCAAACTTTTGAACAGTAGTGTATACATGGATTTCGAATAAAATAAATTATAATTATATATATCAGGCCATACAATTGCTGGCCACTTGTCATCCACAATCCAAAGATCGTCATGTATTGCGTAGGGATCCGGCAAGATCTCACCATTGCTGAGAGTAAGTTTTTTAATATTATCGCCACGTACATGTGTGAAGTCATGAAATGTTGCAGGTCGTAAAGTAGGTAACGTAAACAAGGTTAACTTATATAAAAGCAAATTCGGGCTCTATAGATGCTGCACTGCTAACATTGGCTGTTACATTACTAACTTAGTCTAACATGATAATTAGCATTTTGACTTAGCGACAACACCACCACTATGCTACTAGCCTACCCTAAACCCTTTAACGTTAAGGCCAATTTATACTTCTGCGTCGAGTGTACGCCGTAGTGTACGTCGTAGGCTACGCACGTAGGCGACGCCGTCGTGAGCATTTATACTTCTGCGAATGTCTGTGTTGCACTGCAGTTACACCGCCGAAACGCTAGTTGGCGCGGGTGGGTTTTAATGTTCTTAATGCACTGTGTTTACATTCCTCGCGGCTGTTTTGAGTTTAGGTTTCTACGAGCAATGGCGACTGAAGGAGTCATACAGATGGCTGTATTTCCGCACTTCTTCAAGCAATCTCTCGGTCACTTGGTCTATTTCCATGGCTCTTCACTGATCTTCGGAATTTAAAAATGGCGGGCGGGCGGTGCAGAGTGCAGAAGATCATTCCGGAAAAGCGTAGGAGGAAACGCGATGCTATCCAGCCGACCAATCACAGATCTTGCGGTCCGCGTCGCCGCGACGCGTAGTTACATTTTTGAGGAGGTGCGCGTCAGGGTACGGCGAAGGGTACGACGTATGGTACACGTCAATGCGTATGCTACGCCGTACCTTCTACGCGCACCCGACGCAGAAGTATAAATTGGCCTTTACTCTGGTACGAAGGCCGCGGGTCTTTTCTGCCTCCTGGTTGCGTGCGCATGCAGTGATGACGTCGCCGAGAAATCCATGTATGGAGACGCGGTGTGCACGGAGGGGAGGGGCTGTCTGTGTGTGTGTGTGCGCGCGCGCATGTGAGAGACGCATGATGACAGAGAGACGGAGGGAAAGGAAATGCAGCTGAACGAATACCCTGCGTGTTTTAAATAGCGTTAAAAAATGAAAGACCTTGACAAAGACGAAAACTAAGGACATTTACTCTATAATTTTATTTTATTTTAGTTAGTTTTGCCAAACACACATTACAGTTTTAGTTAGTTATCGTTTTTTTGTAATGCCTCGTTTTTATTTTTA
This sequence comes from Leuciscus idus, assembly GCA_021554675.1. NCBI lineage: Eukaryota > Metazoa > Chordata > Actinopteri > Cypriniformes > Leuciscidae > Leuciscus > Leuciscus idus. Next base: position 31,333,133 of record CM038640.1, on the reverse strand, counting down.
TTTCAGTTAACGACAATGTTTTTTCCCACCTAGTTTTCGTTTTTTCGTTCGTTTTCGTTAACGATTATTGGCTCGCGCACCACAACTATATGTGTTATGGCGTGTTCACACCAAACGCGAATTTAATTATTTACGCGAGTAGATTACATACAAAGTCAATGCAAAGACGCGGCGGCGCGAATGACGCGAATTGGGCGACGCGTTTGCCGCGAAAGCTCGATAATCGCCTCAATCGCGTCTTCCGCGCAAGTTGAAAATTTTCAACTCGAGCGGAAAATTCGCGTGAAGACGGTGAAATTCACCGAGTTGAGTGCGCCTCTAGATGGTGCTGTGAACCCAGACACGTCGGCGTTTGGCTTTCCTCCGTATTTGGGACTTCCACAACAAGTACAGAGCAGCAATATCATTTATTTCAGACATGAGGAAAAATTATGGCAGAAAGAAATTGTGTTGTTGATGATGATGATGATGACACACTTTTTGCGGGATGTTTTTATTCGCGAGTGACGCGAAAAACATCCCGCGAGTAATCTAGAGCGAGTAACGCGATGCGAATATACACTTCGCGTTTGGTGTGAACACACCATTAAAGTGTAAATTGCAGGTTAACCACCACAACCAATTAATGTGTAAATTAAAGTGCTCAATGTGTATATATTTAAAAATGTCTGTTTTAAAATGCGTTAAAATAACATTTATTGAGGTTTCTTCAAAGGTAGCATGTTTTTTTACAGTAACTGGGCGATGACGTCATAAGAGGGAGTAGCAACCCATACTCTGCTAGATTCCTACTGTTTGTTGCTTGACTATGGAGAACGACTCTAATGGCTCGTTTCCACTGAGCAGTACGGTACGGTACGGGACAGTACGGTACGGTTTGGGTCTGTTAACCATGATCTGGCTAGCGTTTCCACTGCCAACAGTACCCTTACTTGATAGGCGTGGTGTTTCGATCGACGTCATTTTCGCGCGAAGAAGAACATAGTAAACTACAATGGATGACATACAGCAGATCTTGTTCTTGCTCCTCGACATGTTTGTCACAAGAAGACAAGCACCGACATTAGGCTTTTCTCAATATCAAGTACGCAAAGTTTGTACTTGCCATGTGCGACTCCTACATGCAAATGGTACAGCGCGTTCTTAAAAGCGTCACTCAGCTCGCTCTGCTACTCCGGTTATCTCTGTTGCTCTGTATGTACATTTTAAGCAACAATAAAACGAAATATGTTATAAAACACCACTTGCCTCTTTTCGTTTTCATTTAAATAAATTAAACATTATAGGGACACAAATGTGGTTCATGCGCAACACATATTGATTATTCACTGCACGTTATTCGTTATTCTATTTATAACAAAACGAAATTTAAAACACAACCCTAACGTTACCTCTTTTCGTAAAAAAAAAAAAAAATTAAACATATTTCAGGCAATATATGCATTTGTACAAATGTTGCAATAAACATCAGTGATAATCTTGTAATAAAAAAATGACAAGAAACCATATTTATTTTTGTAAAATTTCAGTTTTATCAATAATAGCCAATATAAAAGTTTAAGTAAAAGGTACAAGAAGCTATACAATAAGACATAAAGCAAACAATTCAGTCAAATATCCAAATGCAGCGCTCTAGTCTAACATTACAACAGTAAAGTTAAATACAAATAGCCTATAACGTTAATATGAAACTAAACTTAGCCCTCAGCCAAAACGATTGACAGGGAACGAATTATATATTCACGAGACCAAAGATCGCCCGTTAGGTCTACACAAGACGAATTATATCTCATGTTTAACCACTACCGTCAGCGGCGAACGTCAGAAGAACTAGCCGAGGAAAGGCTCATCCAGCCGGGAAACATGAGCGCCGAGCGTCCGCTGACCGCATGGATCTCACAACCGGGGGAAAAAAAATCATCTTTATAAATAAACCACAGATTTGAGCTTTAAACAACTACATTCTCGCCTGAAAAACTCTTAAAATTACATTTCGTGATACAGTAACAGTAGTATTATATTATATTAACTGTATATTAAAAAATGGCGCTTCTTATGTTGTCATTCCCCTTGTAGCACGCGCAAGTGACGATTCCCTGTCAACCAATCAACGTCCTGCAGTGAGTCTAGCTCCACCTTTTAGTACCGTTCCACTGTGCTAGGTACCCCAATGGAAGGGTACCTAAAAAGTGGTACGGTACGGTTCGGCATTTTGGTACCATTCACAACTTTTGATAGTGGAAACGCAAATAAATGCGTACCGTTCCGTACCGTACCGTACCGTACCACTCAGTGGAAACGAGCCAAAAGAGTTATAAATGCTTGGTGTGAGGAAAATAAGTGGAGGGTTGGCCAGGTGTCCTGGTGAGTAGCTAGAGCTAGCTTAGGTTAGCCTGGTGCTAACCCGGATAACATTAGGGAACAAGCCAAAGTCTTTTCAAAATCTTGCCGTCATGTAAAATAGCAAGGAGGGACAACGACTGAAGACATTAATTTACTTACTTGGTGTCAGTAGTCCTAATCAGAGCTGTAGAGATGCACACACTGCACAGGCACAATGGCGTTTTGCATCTGCTGACAGAAGATATTGCCTGTGCTAAAACGCAACTAATTAGCGATGCTCATTGTCAGAAAGAAAAAGAGAGATCGATGTCCCTATCGCTGTGTTTGACAAGTGTTTGTGTGGGCTATGCCACCCAATGGAATCAGCAGTGGAGAGTATGTGCTGCCGTGAGGTGAACGCGTTTTGGAGTTTAGTGGACCAGCTCGACCTGCAACCGGCAGATCTGACGTGCCTCACGCAACATCCTGGTTTTGACGCATGCTGCCTCAGGCAGGATCATGGTCCTCTTGAAGACAGCACACACGAGTACGTTTACAATTAAGTTATTTCATTCATCACTTCTGAATCTATATATAACTGCTAGCCTACTTGCCGTTAGACTAACGGTAACTCTAGGCTTGGAGTCCCTCTTATGACGTCACGCCCAGCCTAGTGGAAGGGAGAGGGAGTGCTTAAAACCACTGTAAGCGGTTCAACTTTACATATTATATTCAGCATTTTGGTACAAAAAACATACAAAACAATGATGGGCGGTTCTTATCTTTATGTTTAATAAGCACATTGCATTATCTTCGTGAAAAATGTAACCTGCAATGTACACTTTAAGCCCATGGGTTAAGCCCCGTTCACACCGCCAGCGTCACGCAGCGACAAAGCGACACAATCCCATTCATTCCAGTGGAGCGCTGGTGACTTCCGGCGACACAAGCGACAGTGACCGTTGGCGACAGAATGTGGGCGTGTCAAGCAACAAGAGACAAGCGACAAAAGTTGAAAAATTTTAACTTTATGCAAATTGAAAGCGATTTTCGTGAGCGACAACCAATAGGAAAGAAGACTTTTCAGTGGAGCTCACGTCACCGTCTCGAGTGCAGACAAGACAGAAGAGTTCGATGGCGATTTCACTATTATGATTTGACTGTAACCACATATATGGATATAATAAAATTATGCATGGAAAAGAAACATACATTTATAGTTCGAGTGTTGTAATTTTATGGTGCAGGTTTTCAGCACTGCTGCAGTTCATTTTACAGTTTCCCCTGCATTATGTGGATTATAAGGGACAAGAAAATGGATTATTTGTCAAATTCGAATGACGTTTTTGTAACTGTTGACAGTATGAGTGAGTTTAATTTGTTGATTGATCGATCGTTAATGTAGTTAAATATTTAATGCACTGCACTGCTGTGGTTAATATAACAACACTCTCCCAACAGCATAATATTACTTTTAAATCTTTTAAGACCAATTCCTAGTCAAATTAGAATCATATCTTAGTTTTATATAACACTTGTGATGGTATTTTCTATAGATATGCTCAGACGTGCAGTCTACCAATAACATTAGAGCGACAGCACTATAGGAACGCCCACAAGCGACTTCACTGTGCAGAGACTAGCGACATGCAGCGACAAAATCGCTGGCGGTGTGAACGGGGCTTTACTATTTTGCATTTAATATTCTACTAATAACATACATTTACTTCATAGACAGCCTTCTTTTTTATCCCCATTATACTCTCTGTCGTGAGTGTTTCTTTGTCTGGACACACTGTACACACACTGCCTGGTAGGCCTATTCGTTTGTTGGTATCAGAGCATTTTTACGAGTACGAGTACATGAGCTCGGTATTGGTGCATCCCTATTTTTAATAATTCAAGCACTTTTCAAGTACCTCTTCAAAAATATGGCTGTTTTCAAGGGTTTTCCAGGACTTAAATTTCAAAAAGTCAAATTCAGGTACTTCAAGCACTTTAAGCACCTTGTACGGACCCTATGTTTTACACAGTAGTTACCTTTCACACACAGTTAACTCATTTTTCAAATTTGACTTTATTACCATTTTATTCCCTTTTGTACAATTTCTAACAGACTGTTGCAAATACAATGTTCAAGCAGATCATCATGTTTGTGAACAGAGAGTTTGTCCTGCATTATTGTACATATTGACAGACAGATGTTGACAGACCTGTATGAGATGGAGATGATCGTCAGTGTGTGAGAGCTGCTCCAGCTCAGTGTTTCTCCTCTTCAGCTCAGTGATTTCCTGATCCAGCTCTTTAATGAGATCTTCAGCCTGTTTCTCTGCTGCTTTCTGCTGTTCCTCCATCATCTTCAGCTGATCAGACTGACATCTCTCAATGGAGCGGATCAGATCAGTGAAGATCTCAACACTGGAGGATTTCTCTTTCTCTGTGTTTCTCTGATAAATGAGATCAAATAGAAGATATATCTATTAGGTTTTATCTATTTAATTAAGAACCTTTATTACGCAGATTGAAATATTATAATGCATTATCAATTTACAATGTTTTAACTTCCACTCACCTTTCTCAGCTCTACTGAGTGCTGGATCTCTTGAATCTTCTTTATTCTGTCCTGGATCATCAGCTGTACATGAGTTTGTCTCTCAGCCAGATGATTCTACATACAGAGAAAAACACATAACTTTATCCTCTGAAAAAAATCTTATTAAAAGTGGCTGGAAATGTCTTTGAGGATAACATTCTTAAAATATTGAAAAAATCAGCTTTTAGCAGATTTATATAAAAAAAAAAAAAAAAAAATTGGCAGTTTAAAGATAGGGTAGGCGATTTCAGTGAGGCTAGCAAGCAAGCAAAGTTTTGATATGCATAAGATCCCACCATCCCTTCAGAGAGTCTCGAAAGTGTCACAAGAGACGGCGATAAATTACCTCATGTCTCAAAGCACATAATATTAAAATAATAATGAACGTAAACAACTTACAGAGCTCTTGTACCACCTGACTGCTGCAGATTCCTTTCGGCATTGATAGTGTTGACATAGAAATGCATAAATCCGAGTCTGAGGACATCTCCGGGGAGAACGTTACGGGTTGCCACCTCTTAATTACGGTTACGACTGTCACATCCACCAGCTCCTCCACCAGAAGGCATTCCTCCTGACGCCTGGGCTTTTATATTATGGACCTCATTTCTCAGTATCCTGTGCTCCATAACTCAGTATCTGTTCTCATGATTGTGTGATTTAGTTCATCTGTGTGTGATTACCCTTGTTAAAGTCTGCCAGTTTAAGCCCTGTGTTTCCATTCTCACTTTGCATAGTCTTGTTTTGTGTTACCCTGCTATTCTGAGTGCCTGTATCCTGGTTTATCTTCTCCTGTCTTGGTCTTGTTCTTCAGCCCATTGTCCTCGATATACTTGTATGCCTGTGATTTTGGACTCTGTCATTCTTTTGGATTGTTTTCTCTATGGTTTTGACCTTATGCCGGTTATATATAATATATGGATCCATATATGGATTACGATTCTGGATTGTCCCAATAAAGCTACATTTGGATCGTCAATCCAAGTCTCGGAGCAGTTCGTGACAGAAGACTACGCCACTAAGGGCCCTATCTTGTACCCAGCGCAATTGACTTTGTACACCGACGCATGTATCAATCCTATTTTGCACCCGACGCACAGCGGACTTTTCCCTCCACAGACGCACGTCGGTAAATTAGGGAATGAACTTGAGCCAAAAGAGGAGGCGTGTTCCGGTGCAAACGTTCCCTGGTGCAATTTTGCAGGTTTAGAAAACAATTCCGCCACAGACCAGGAAAAACCTAGTCTAAAGTCAGTGGTGCGTTGCGCATGTTATTCAGATGCTATTTTAAGGGTGTGCATGCTTGACCATAATCAATGTAGCGTGTGCACAACGCGCATGCACTTTGCTTATCTCATCTAGCCTACACACTGACGCAGCAGTTCTCATTTTTAGAAAACCCTGGCCTACATTATTACAAGGAACAATATTAACACACGGGGGAAATCATTGTTGTGTCCATGAAGATGTGAAAAAATAGGCATAAATCTAGCTTACACATTTACCCAAATTATTATACGCCTGTTTAACCGAAGCTAATTTGGGTGGGTTTCTCCCATCCCCATACAATGTCACTTCTCTGTGTTTTACGGCCCTGATGAGAACGTCGGTCTCCTCGGCTGTGAACCGCTCCTGGCGTGCGCCTGGCAAATCCGCCGTTATAATAGCAAACCGCCATGGACAAGTGCGCCTGCTCTTAAAGGGAATGTGAGATAACGCTCTGATACGTTACACCCAAACCACACCTATGAATAATGAAGCTACTTCAGACCAACCCATTTTAGATTTGCGTCGGGCGCAAGAGTAATTTATCCCACCGGTATAATAGCAACAGCGCCCAAGACCCACTCACAAAGTTACTTTAGTTTCGCGCTTGATACTTGCGTTTCAGGTCGTTAAAATAGGGCCCTAAATGTGTAGTGAGCAGCAGAGAGAATTATGCATCTCCGACAGCATCAAGGACTATGTACTGGATTTACTGAGATGGCTCACTTAACCAACATAGACAAGATTCCCCTCATGACCGCTACATGACCCAGACTGGATTTTCGTACATTATATTTATTTGGCATTGAAGCTAAGCGTTTCTCCCTTTACTGTGGAGGAGGTAGAGTAGGACCCTTCCCCTAAACCCTTAGGGGGTTGTGGTAGTGTCCAGTAGCAGTCCAGCTCCACTGAGATGGTCTTCAGACCCACCAACTCTGCCCTGGACAACTTCCCTGCCTACTCCGCCCTGGCCACCTGCTCTGCTGGCTCTGCACTGGCTCCCAGATCCGCCTCAGTCTCCAGTCCTGCTTCCACTTCACATACCTGGCCCTCCGGCCCTCACCCGGGTTCGTCTCTGCTCCACCTTCCTCCTGGATTTATGTATCTTTTTGAGTAATATCTGGAATCTGCTCTTTAATAGTGTGTGCACACAAAATGTGAATTTAATCATATGCACATTTCCTGGAGAAGATGGTGAAAGTCGTGTGTGCCTCTGGATGGTGCTGTGAACCCAGACACATCTGCGTTTGGCTTTTTTTGGTTTGCACACACCATAAGGGGGAAGGCTATGTCACCTCTGCCAGCTGGAGTTCCCTTAATCTCCACCAGAGGGCACTCCTTCTGACTCCTGGGCTTTCCGTCCTTCGGATGAGACGTTAAACCGAGGTCCTGAATTTCTGTGGTCATTAAAAATCCCAGGATGTCCTTCGGAAAAGAGTTGGGGTGTAACCCCAAGTACGGGTGTCACGACCATGGCGTTCTGGCGCAATATTGCTACCATCACATCATCCAGGTGGATGCTGCACATTGGTGGTGGTTGAGGAGATTTCCCCTTCCATATTTAAAGCACTTTAAGTACCCAGAAAAGTGCTATATAAATGTAACAAATTATTATAAATATTATTATTTTCCATTATGAACTTAATTTCACAGTATCCATTGTCTGTCCTCTTGATTGTGTGATTTTGTTCAGCTGTGTGTGATTACCCTTGTTAAAGTCTGCATATTTAAGCCCTGTGTTTCCATTCTCACTTTGCGTAGTCTTGTTTTGTGTTTGTGTCATCCTTATAAGGTTATAAAGCTTATAAAGGTTTAAGTGTTTTGTTTGTAACTCTTTACCTTCTTCTCTCGACTCTCCTCCTCTATAGGAACAGTGTTGTGAGTCCTGTGTTCTCCTTCAGTGCAGGACAGACAAACACACGTCTGGTCATCTCTGCAGAACAGCTCCAGAGGTCTCTCGTGTTTCTGGCATATATAATCCTCCAGATTTTCCACAGGATTGATGAGTTTGTGTTTCTTTAGACGTGGGACTCTGCGATGTTTCTCCAGATGAGAGTCACAGTAAGAGCTTTGACACATCAGGCAGGTCTTCACTGCTTTCTGCTTTCCTTCATCACAGAAGTCACAGAACACCTCAGATCCTCCTAGATTGAGCTTCTCCTTAAAGTGTTGCACAACCTCTCTGAATGTTGTATTAATCTTGAGATCAGGTCTTTTGCTGAATGTTTCTTTACAGAGTGGACAGAAGCAGGTCTGTGATTTCGGCCAGCACTCGCTCAGGCAGGTTCTGCAGAAGTTGTGTCCACATGGAGTAGTGACTGGATCAGTGAACACTTCCAGACAGATGGAGCACTGGAGCTCCTCATTTAGTGCTGGACCACTGGAAGACGCCATGACTGACAAAACAATGACAATATATCATATACATTGCTGGAAAGAACAACTTTCATAATACAAGTTATGTGCACAGACTGAATATTTTAGTTTGTGTTCTAAAATGGATGTTGCATGGTTAAAAACTAAAACTAAAACCTATAACAACTTAAACTATGAACCACTGTCAAGCAGTCAAAGCAGCCATACGTGCCTTAAAAAGGCATAAGAGGCAGTAGTTTCTAAAAGGAAGTTCCACCACCACTAACTCTAACCTCACTGAGCCTATAAGCTCCGCCTCTAACTTCCAGTCTGAGACTGCTTGCCTTAAAGGCCCTGATATTCTTCAAGCAAAATCGAAGAAAGAACTGATGTGGCTTGCCAAAGGAACTTTCCGTAAAAGTTTGCTTCGGCTGCAAAACACTTTTGTACTACCATTGGCCTGTGGCGATTACGTAATAGGTAGTTGTGCGCAGAGGATCCGCCTTCTTTAATGTGGAAATCTTTTCTGGCTCTGTTTCTGTTGAATCCGTATATATAACATGAACACTCTCTGGAGAGCTGCTTTATAGTAGAAAATGAAGTAAAGCTGCTTGATTTTAAGCAATCTATTGTATTAAGTGCAACATAAATAAACCTGACGAGACTAGATTGGTGAATTGCAGAGTTTGTGCAAACATATCCACGTTGCTATGAAGATGCTTTTCTTATGCTTTATAAAAAAAAAAACGCACTCGGTTACTAACGTAACCTCGGTTCTCTCTAGAAGAGGGAACGAGTATTGCGTAAGTTGCTTACGCTACGGGTAAAGTCATCTTTTCTCGAGATATTTAAGCCAAAAATTATCCTTAATTTTGTATTTTGTCAACGCGTTGCAGCAGCTAGCAGACCTAGAGCGGGCTTACTAGCGAGCCCATTGGCTGCTCTGCGGCAACTGCAGCAGCCTACCGCTGAGCCCGGCGTCTCGCCCAACGGGGCGCTTCGCGCCCCCACGCGTCATAGCCCGCCAGAATGGGCATGGCTTTAGCGTATATAAGGAAGGGCTCGGGGGCTGCTTACCTGGTTTTCATCGACTGAAGCAATACCAGCTCGAGGCGGGCACGGCAGGTTACGCAATACTCGTTCCCTCTTCTAGAGAGAACCGAGGTTACGTTAGTAACCGAGTACGTTCTCTTAAGAGAGGTTCTCTCGTATTGCGTAAGTTGCTTAAGCTACGGGAACCCCTTGTCAACGCTGTGCACGCCAGCATCAACCACATATAGTCCCAAGGGCACACCTGGGGGACACAGATCAGTGGGAATAAGACGGCCAATCTGAGTGGGCCAGTACATGTACATAAGCACACAGTATCATGTGGCAAAGAATACAGAGCGGCACAGCCGGTCCATACTGTCTCACAGTGTAGTTCAGCCAGGGGAGCTAATATTAGTGTGAGAGCGGTCTGCGCGTGATCGAACCTGAGCAGAACATACTCGCAACTTAGACTGACAGAAGTCTAGCCTGCAGGGCGGGAACTTCTAGGTTATAGAACCTAACAAAAGTAGAGGGGGAGGCCCAGCCTGCCGCCGTACAAATGTCGTGAATAGAAATCCCGCTGGACCAAGCCCACGAAGAGGCCATGCCTCTAGTGGAATGAGCCCTAACGCCCAAAGAGCACTGCAGGTCTTTGGACGCATATGCTGCCGCAATAGCGTCAACAATCCACCTGGACAGACTCTGTTTCGAGGTGGCGAGACCCTTAGTGCGTCCACCGAACGAAACGAATAGCTGCTCCGAGCGCCTGAAGGTGGCGGTGCGCGTGATGTAAAACCTCAGCGCTCTGACAGGGCAGAGGAGGTTAACATCGACTTCGCTACCGGACCCCGGAAGGGCTGATAACGTAATAAGCTGGGCTCTGAAAGGAGTGCCGAGCACTTTGAGGACATAACCGTGTCTCGGCTTGAGGATAACTTTAGAGTAATTCGGCCCAAACTCGTGACACGCGGCGTTAACAGATAACGCGTGCAAGTCACCCACGTGCTTTACTGATGACAGGGCTATCAGAAAAGCGGTTTGAGCGAAAGGTATTTCAGATCCACGGTCTGAAGCGGTTCAAAGGGATGTACTTTCATGGCCTCCAGGACCACGGAAAGATCCCAAATAGGAACCGACGGTGGTTGCGGGGGATTCATCCTCCTGGCTCCTCTAAGGAAGCGGATGACGAATTCGTTCCTTCCTATTGCCTGGCCGCGCGTCGACTCAGCAAACGCCGCAATGGCCGCAACGTAAACTTTGAGCGTGGAAGGGGACCTGCCCTTTTCCAGCAGCTCTTGAAGGAAAACAAGTACCTCCGAGACCCCACAGGTTTGTGGGTCCAGGTCTTTTCCCGCGCACCAGTTGGTAAACACAGACCATTTTGATGCATAGAGCCTTCTCGTGGAGGGAGCTCTAGACTGCGTGATCGTGTTCACCACCCCTTCTGGCAGGACAACGGGTATCCGTTGATTATCCATACATGCAGAGACCAGCGCTCCGGATGAGGATGCCAAATTGACCCGCCGGCTTGAGAGAGGAGATCCCTTCTCACCAGGATTGGCCATGGGGCTAGATTGGTCAGCTGCATCAATTCTGGGAACCAGACTTGGTTCTCCCATCGCGGGGCTACGAGGAGCACCGCATGGCCCGCCTCCCTGACTCTTCTGATTACCTGTGGTAACAGCAAGATCGGGGAAAAAGCGTACAGCGGGCAGCTGGGCCACGCTTGGGCCAGCGCGTCCTCGTCCTTTGAAAAGAACCGTGGGCAATGAGCATTGTCTTTCGACGCAAGCAGGTCGACTTTCGCTTTGCCGAAACGGCGCCACAGCAGCGGGACTGTCTGAGGATGCAGGGACCATTCTCCCGGGGGAACATTGTCCCTGGACAGTCTGTCTGGACCGTCGTTTAGGCATCCAGGCACATGTGCGACTCTCAACGAGAGCAGGGAGTGCTGAACCCAAACGAGAAGGCGTTCTGTCAGAGCATTGAGATTTATGGATCTGACACCGCCCTGGCGGTTCACGTAGGCTACCACTGACATGTTGTCCGTGCGGACCAGCACGTGGTAGCCCCGTAGGTGTGGGAGGAAGTGCCTCAGCGTGTTCTCGACCGCTATCATCTCCAGACAGTTTATGTGAAGGCATTTCTCCCGGTCTGACCACTGGCCAAAGACCGGTCTGCCCTCAAAACAGGGCACCCCAACCTAGGTTGGAGGCGTCTGTCGAGATAACCTTTCGATGCGAGATGGCTCCCATCGTCACCCCCGACTGGTACCACTCGGCCACTATCCAGCGCGCTGCGTCGACAGGCGGGCCGTCATAGACACAGAGTCCAGATCTATCCCCAGAAAAGAGGTCGTCTGGCTGGGCAGTAATGAGCTCTTGGTCCAGTTGACCGTGAGACCCAAATTTCCCAGGTGGCTGAGAAGCCGCGTCCTGTGAGATATCAATTCTATCTCTGACTGCGCTAGAATCAGCCAATCGTCCAAATAATTCAATATTCGCATGCCCTGACTTCTGAGGGGAGTGAGAGCCGCGTCCATGCACTTCATAAATGTACGAGGTGCTAGGGACAGGCCAAACGGGAGGACGGTGTATTGATTTACCTGACCGTCGAAGGCGAATCTCATGAATGGCCTGTGACGGGGTATAATCTGAATCTGGATACAAAAGACAGGAGAATGCTGAGAGTGCTTCTTGGGTATAAAAATATATAGATACCTCCGGTGCTCTTCAGTCAAGGGATCCACATATATCTTAAGATAAAGGTCTGAGGCACTCAGGAGGATGAAGATTAAAAAGCCTTTATTAATCCATGGCTAGTCTCTTAAAAATAAAAACATGCCTACGCGTTTCAGCCAACAAGGCTTTCGTCAGGGCTTGAAGTGTTTTGACAAACAGCTCACTTCCTTATTAAGACCAGTAATCAATAACAGCTGCTTAGATTGAGCAGGTAGGAAGTCACATGATTGAATGACTAGTGTCACAAAAATTACTTACAATCATTAGTCCTGTTAAATTTAACTACAGAGAAAAAGCATATATTTCTACTAAGAAAAAAATACACTGAGAAAAAAAAGAAAAAAAAAAGAAAAAAAAAAACTTAAATGATTAAACTAGTAAATTTGACTACAGAGAAAAAAATATACATTTCTACAAAAATTAAACTAGAAAAAAAATAAAAACAAATATTTTTTACTAAAGATATAAAGCCACTAAACTTAAAAGAAGTGTTAAATTACAAAAAAGGAACAAAATCTAGTTCTCCATTTAGACCAGGGAAACATGTAGCTTTCAAAGTGTAAATCCAAAAGGATTCTCTTTGCAAGAGTTTCTTTAGCCTATCACCTCCTCTAATTGAGTTTTCAATATGCTCTATGCCTATAATTTTAAGGGAGTTACAACTTCCATGGTTTTTATCTTTATAATGTACTGCCATAGGATATTGAGGATTTCCAGATCTTATTGCGTATTTATGCTCAGCAAGTCTTACCTTTAATTTACGCTTAGTTCTCCCGATGTAAAAGCAACCACATGGGCATTCCAGTCTGTAAACTACATATGAAGTATTGCAATTAATGAACGAATTTATGTAAAACTTACGTCAAGAGGAGATGTCAATGAAAAAATTAGCATTAGCCATATTATTGCAATAATTACAGTGTCCACATTTATAGTTACCTTTTCTGGTAGAGAGCCATGTTTTTTGTTGTATGGGGGGAAGATGACTTTGAACCAGTTTATCATTTAAGGTTGGTGCTCGTCTAAAGCTGATGGTTGGAGCGTCTGGAAGGGCTTCCCTAAGAACACTATCACTTTTCAATAAATCCCAATTTCTTTAAATAATTCGTTTAATTTTGTTCGCATGATTACTGTATTGTGTCACAAAGTATACATTGTCTGATCTTTGTTGATTTTTCTCTTTCGAAACTAGCAGTTGTTCTCTTGGGAGGCATTTTGCCTTGTTGTACGCTCTGAGTATAGTACTTTTTTGATATCCTCTTGTTTCAAATCTCTGACACATATCTTGAGCATTTCTTTCAAATTCTTCTTCTGTATCACAGATACGTTTAAGTCTTTGAAATTGGCCAAAAGGGATATTATTTTTTAGCCATGATGGATGGAAGCTATCTGCTCTAAGAATTGTATTGCGATCGGTTGTTTTTCGAAAAATAGAAGTATGTAAATCTCCATTAGCTTCTTTAGTGATTTTAAGATCTAAGAAGTTAATTTCAGATGAAGAAAAGTCAAGGCTCAACTTCAAACTTCTGTTAGTGTTGTTCAGATATGAATGGAATTGAAGCAGTTCGGTTTAATCTGAATCTGAAAATATGCGTCTTTCAGATCGAGAGATATAAACCAGTCCCTCGGGCGAATTTGCGCGAGGATTTGTCTGGTCGTAATCATTTTGAACGGTCGCCTCATGAGGGCTTTGTTTAGGTGTCTCAGATCTAGAATGGGTCTGAGAGCCCCATCCTTCTTCGGAATGAGGAAATAGCGGCTGTAGAAGCCTGACTCGCTCTGAGAAGGTGGTACTGGTTCCACAGCCCCTTTGCATAGAAGTTTCGCTATTTCTGTGCTACTGTGCTACTTCTAGATTCACTTTTGTTTCGGTCCGGGCTCGGAAGCGTGCGGGGCGACGAGCGAATTGCAGAGAATAGCCTTGCTTCACTGTATTTAGCACCCATTCTGACACTCCCGGAATAGCCTCCCAGGCCTCTGCATGCATGGCTAGAGGTAGAATGGTCTCTTGGTCCCGATCGCCGCACAGTGTGGGCTTGTGAACCCGAGTCTGAGGCACTGGCGCTGTGAACGCGCTCTCAGTGCTTGTATGCAGCGGCGTGCTGAGAACGGCGGCTGGCCAGTTTGCATGTAACGTCCCGGTCAGCTTGGATGGGAAACGCTTCATGTGAAAAAGCCCGTGGCGCGTGTACAGCGCTGGGCGTGATGTGTTTGTCAGTAAGCGTGAGTGCTCACGAGCAGCCACAGGTCTTATGACATAGCCGTTGTGTGTCGGCTTTATATTTTCTGTTCCCTGGGACAAGGGTGTAACCGAGCGGGCAGTGTGTAGGTGTGGGCACTGTTCTGTGGGCACATTTCCTACACTTAACACTCGAGCGGCATACGCCAGCTTCATGAGAGTGGGCTCTGCATGAGTGAATGACACTGGGATGCAGGCACATTTTCTAACACCAACGGCGTGAGCCGGATAACCAGAAATTGTAAAAAAGAGCTTCATGGCCTGAGTGGTCTTTTGTACCTTAGAGAAACGGTCCACAATCCCGCTCACGGCTGGGCCAAAGAGACCGGTTGGAGAGAGCGGGGCGTTCAGAAAAGCCGCACGCTCAGCTTCCCTCATATCCGTGAGTGTCAGCCATAGGTGCCTCTCTGTGACGGTGAGCGAGGCCATGCATCGTCCAATGGCCTGGGCCGCGGATTTCGTGGCGCGAAGAGAAAGGTCCGTCACGCTCCTCAAATCCGTCACGATGGACTGATCCGCGCCTTTCTCGTCCCATTCACGGAGGAGATCGGCCTGGAGGATCTGTAGCATGGCCATCGAGTGCAGGGCGGAAGCAGCTTGTCCCTTAGCGCGCCATCCAGCGGACGGCGGACTGAGGTGCGCTGCTACTGCCTCTTCCACGGGGGGGAATGGACTTGTATCCCTTCTCACTAGCGCCGTCCACTTGGGAGAGCATCGAGGAGATAGAGGAGTGAAGTCTCGCGGAAAATGGAGTGTTGCACGATTTAGTGAGCTTGGCGTGAAGCTCCGGCAGGAAGGGTGCAGATCTGGACGCGGGCGCTGGGCGGCGGCCAGGCAGGAAACACCTGTCGAGTCTGTTGGGCATGGGCTCTTGAGGCGGGGACCACTCGAGGCCGAGTTGCCCGACTGCTTTGGTGAGGAGGCGAATAAGCTCAGCCTCCACGCCGGCCCGAGACCCAGCGGACTCCTGGAGCGAAGGGGAGGGGTCTGGGTTGGAGACCCAATGATGCATTCATTTTTTTTCATTCAATTTTCTCTCTCATATTGCTCCTCATAACCACTGAAAACTGTCAAAAAATCTAACCCAAAGTCCAATTATTATGGACGTCCCTGTGGGTTGAGTCCACACGGTTCTCATGGGCTTTATATATAAGTCCTAACGTCTAAAAATGCACTTCTAAAAATGCACCTCCGAATGCGTCTCTGTCCCCAGCACATTTCAAACCAAACTGACGTCCATATATGAGGTGCCCCTAGGGACATTATTCAGAATTACCATGCATATACATGTACTTTTCCTCTCACATACACACACACATATGAAACCGATCATTCACATACTATAATGAAATGCTCACACACATACAAGTGAAATGCTTTAACAAACACAACTGAAACGCTCTCATACATACAACTGAAAATATTACACTCACACACACAACTGAAACACTCACACAGTTTACTAGCGCAGTTTACTATGCTTTCTTTCAACAGCTTCTAGTTCTTCGTCTTGAGGTGCACTACTGCCACCAACTGGACTGGAGTGGGGACTTTAACCACCTTCCATTTCAACTGAAATGCTTGCATACAACATACTGAAAAGCTTTCATATCATACAACATACTGAAATGCTGTCATACAACATACTGAAATGCTTTTCAGTTGTGTGTGTGTGAGCGTTTCAGTTGTGTTTGTAAAAGCATTTCACTTGTATGAGTATTTCAGTTGTGTGTGTGAGCGTAATATTTTCAGTTGTATGTATGAGAGCGTTTCAGTTTTGTTTGTTAAAGCATTTCACATATGTGTGTGAGCATTTCATTATAGTGAATTTTTTTTCATATGTGAGAGGAAAAGTACATGTATATGCATGGTAATTCTGAATAATGTCCCTAGGGGCACCTCATACCCATGATCCACACACACACACACACACACACACACACACACACACACACACACACACACACACACACACACACACACACACACACACACACACACACACACACACAAAAGGGGGGGTAGAAATTGGGGGTTGGTAGAAATGTACCCCCGAGAAAGTTTTGATTTCTCTGATCTACATATGCTCATTTCAAGACATTTCAAGGCAAAAAATCGATTTACAAAATAGCTTTAAAACATGTCAGTGGGCATTAGATTATTTGTCAATACCTGCTCTCTCTCCTCATCTCCATCACTCTTTCTTTTTCTCTGTTTATTTTTGCCCTGTTTATTCCCCTCCTAAAGCTGCACTTTGACTGATAACTGTCTTTTTGATTTTCGATTACTTTTTTAATTACTGATATTTAGCCTATTTTTATTAATCATTTTCTGAGACAAGTTAATTTACTGAAGGCTACGAGCTCTTGGTATTCATTCATAATATGTAAACATTCGTTATTAATCTTATGCCTAATATGATGAAAACGGCTTCGTTAATGTTTCTTGTCCAAACATGACAAACATGAATCGGGTAAATTATATAGGCCTATTTTCAATTCAATGGAAAAATTTGACAAAAGTGTATTAGTTTGCCTGATTATTTTTGACGGTCGTTTAACATTTCTATCCTAAAACAGCTGTCAGATATGAAATGTTTAGTTTAGCTACTTACGTCTTATTTCGCACTTTATGGCATGGAATTCTCACTCATCAGGTTCTGTGAGCATTAAGTCCGCCTACTTTGATTTGATTGGTCATTTCAAATATTTTGACATTGATGAGTGATTACAGACCAATGAGGCAGCTCAGATGAGACAATCTTGGTGCAGTAGTGTTAATACTATAATTAAGCAATTATTTCACAACATTAATTATATATCACCTCAGGAAAATGCTTTTGGCAGTGAGGAAGAGGGTCGTTCCAACTACCCGTTTTTCTTTCGTTCATTCTGTCGCCAGTCTAAGAACTTCCTGGTTCTAAACTCTCTAAAGTGTGACTTTGATTTCAGCCAAAAAATGACAGTACTTTTACCAACAATCTGATGCTGCTTCCAAATGCTACCTAACTACTGAACTAGCTCTTATATTTCCATCTCTTACCTGTGAGTGAATATCAGATCTGGTTGTTAATTTCAGAGTTTCTGAAAATAAATGTTGTTTGAAGAAGCTTCCAGTTCATCTGTACAGTTTCACTTTTACTTGAGTCTTTACACATCTGCAGTGATGTCATATTGCTCTGCCCATAATCATAAATATGGACCAGTTCCTCATTCATCCCTGCTGAGTGTGTAAACGGTGTAAGAATATAAGTAGTGATTAGAGACGGCACCTGTCAAAAATGATTGATGGCTTTTTAATTAATGATGATTGATGGATTTGACCTTTTGACCTTGCCCCTCCCCCTTGCCCTTGGGTTATCAGTATAAATAAGACGACTAAGCACAGTTTTTGCTTCACATTTTTTTTTTTAAATCTAAAGTTTTTGAACAGACGCTGTTTAGTAAAAATAATACCTTAGGTTAAATTTATGCAAAATCATTTATATCATACAGAAGTCTTCTAAGAAGATAAATCGAAGATACGATTTTAATAAAACTTTAAAGATTTGACTTAAACAGTCTTTTAATAAAAAAATAAAAAAAACTAATTTAAACTTTTAAGATTATGCTTTTAAATGAATTTAGAATAAAACTCTGGATGTAGTATGCTCTGGAACGCAGACTAGCTTTACTGTGACATTATCCCCCGAGGCTCATCTGGTCTGTAACTCCTCTCGTCTCTGTACGAGTCTGAAGCTTCATTTCACACTGTAGTTTATCCCTGAAGGATCTGGGGCTGTTTTGTTTATGACAACTTAAACTATTTGCTTTTTGGATTGTTTTTTATCATTGCATAAAGAACTACTTCACCTCTCTGGAAATGTAAGGTGTTTTTATAAATATATTCATTTAGCTAAAACTATGCTTACATTTTTTAAATACATTTTAGTAACATGTTATTATTCATTGGTTATATATTTTATTAATAATAATTTTATTTAAAAATAGAGATTAATTCATTTTTTAGAACCGTGTGTGTGTGTATGTGTGTGTGTGTGTGTGTGTGTGTGTGTGTGTGTGTGCAAAACAGCTTAGAAATTATATTAAATTATTAAATTATTTATTTATTTAATTTTTTAAATTGTAAAAATGTAGTTTTCTGTGATGGTTGTGTTTAGGTGTATGGGATAGCATATGCAGTTACAGTACAACAATCATTATGGCTATGGAAACCCCCCCACCATAAAAATTGAAAAAAAATGCTGATTGAATCTTTTCATATAAATGAGATTTAAGACGACTAAGTCGTTTTTCTTTAAAATGTTCAACAATCTAAAGTTTTTAAACAGACATTGTTTAATAACAATTATACTTTTTTTTTTGTTTTATAAACAAAATCATTACAGTAATCTTCTAAAAGATAAATAGAAGATACAAATTTATTAAAACTTTAAAGATTTAATTGAAACAATATTTTCATTTCAAAAGATCATATTTAAACTTTTACAATTATGCTTTGAAATAAATTTAGTGTGAACAAAACTTTGGCTCTGGAAAGGTGTTAGCAGACTAACATTACATACGCTGTGACATGATGCACAGAGGCTCATCTGGTCTGTCACCCTATATCCTGAAGCTATCATTATTGTCAAGTAACTTCTTTCTCAGAAGATGCAGCGCTGATCAGAAGGGCCTTATAAGCAGCCTATCAGTGGGGACAGCCTGAGGGTTCACAGTTTCTAAATGTTTTCATTGTTGCTCGCTCTCTCTCTCTCTCTCTCTCTCTCTCTCTCTCTCTCTCTCTCTCTCTAAAGATAGGCCTATGTGGTAATTTGTTCTCTCTCTCTCTCTCTCTCTCTCTCTCTCTCTCTGCGTGTGTCTCTCTCTCCCTCTCTCTGTGTGTCTCTCTCTCTCTCTCTCTCTCTCTCTCTCTAAAGATAGGCCTATGTGGTAATTTGTTCTCTCTCTCTCTCTCTCTCTCTCTCTGCGTGTGTCTCTCTCTCCCTCTCTCTGTGTGTGTCTCTCTCTCCCTCTCTCTCTCTCTCTCTCTCTCTCTCTCTCTAGGAGTATGTGGTAATTTTCTCACAGAAACAATTTAAGGAATTATTGAACATTTCACATGTGTGAGATGACTTGTGACACTTCAAATTTCGAATTGTTTTACATAAATAAAAAATATACTTTTAAGTTCAAGTCAAGTTTTTCCACAGACCATCGATGTAGAATATTTGTTTTTATTAAGACTTTAAAAAATTCATTGAATTTAATTTAAAACATTTTTTATTTTTAAAAGATATAATTTAAACTTTTAAGATTATACTTTGAAATAAATTTAGCACTAACAAAACTTACACAATGTGTCATGACTGTTCAAACGCTGGTGTGAGAGAGAAACACTTCAGTAAACACTCTGGGATCTTTTGTATTACAACTTTAAACTCACTGTATTTTTGTAAACCCATTCATACATTGTATGTTAGGAGCTACTTCTTCAACTCTAAAAATGTTAGATGATTTTTGTTTTTGTTTGTTTATCTAAACTAAAATACTTGGTTCAGTAGATTTTATATTATATATTTTATTTTACAAGCATTTCATTTATATACTTTTAAAGAACAGAATGTTTTTCAACTTTAGTTAAATTAGCAAGATATTTATTTTATATTATTTATTTATTTTATTTATTTTATTTATTTTATTTATTTTATTTATTTTATTTATTTTATTTATATATTTATTGTATAAGCAATTAATTTATATACTTTTAAAGAACTGAATGTTTTTCAACTATTGCTACTGTGATATATACAGCATTATTAGAAAACCTTTTTCCTCACAGTTCCCTCTGGAATGTGGATGAAGCCTGCATGTGACACACATCCTGATGTTAGAGCTCAAAAATAACCCTCATCACTTCCATTATATCAAAGTTCAAATATTAAACAATGAATCCCCTTATACTCACAAGGTCATACACATATTATTCAATTATCCTATTATTCAGTTACACACAAGGTCACCGCTAGGTCAAGGTCAGGTCAAGGGTGGGTCAAGGTCAACCCAAGGGCAAGGGGGAGGGGCAATGTCAAAAGGTCAAACCCATCAATCATCATTAATTAAAAAGACATCAATCATTTTTGACAGGTGCCATCTCTAATCACAACTAATATAAACTTTTAGAATATAAAGTTACAGTTTACACCTTTGCAGCTTGATAGAAACAACACACTAAACATGATTCACAGTGAAATCTCCTGTGATTTCCTGGTTCTGTACAAAGGTAAAACAATACAAACTTATAAAGCCATTTGAAAAGTAGCAAAAAATTAAATCATGTAAAAACTGTGTGCACAAAGTCTAATATTTCATAAGTTTACATGCATGGCAGTTATTTCTTATAGTTATCAGATTATTAAAGTTTCTTTAATGTTGTTTTATCTTTTTATGACATTCGTTTGCTTTGTCAGTACATGTTACAAGAAAGATGGTTTCAAATCACTCAAGAGTTGCTTTTAAAGTCACTTGCTCTACTTATAATGCTAAACATTATATCCAAAATCAACATGTGTTTCTTTACAGTATGTTTTTCGTTATTGTAAAGTGGCATTACCGACAAATGCTCTTCCTTCACAGCATACAGACCTGAGTAATCAATAATAAAACTCATTGTCCTGTCAACTATTTTCATTATCAATTTGTATTAGTCATTGCAGTCATAACATTATATTTATTATTAGGGAAAGTGATTGAAAACTATTTAATTTATGTATATTGTGTATAATTTATTGTTATGTTTATTTAATGTGCATTGATATAAAATGACAATTGTATAGCTTTAACACGAGTTTACATGGATAGAACTTTACAGGGTTAGTTGTGTTATTACATTTTTAAACAGTGCGGTCTACTGCAAATCTACTGTATTTGATATTCACATACCAGTTTGACTGAGTTTTTCATTTAGTGACTGTACACTGTTAAAGGTGGCTGCGGTTTGTTTGCTGTTTTGTTGTCTGAAATCCCCCCTATACCTTTAAATAGGGCACTATTAGAGTCGCTGTCCGTACGGACCAGTACGTGCTCGTCTAGTAGCGGCTGTTTGAAGCGGCCCAGCACAAGACGTACTGCTATCAACTCAAGGCAGTTGATGTGCCAATCCAGTTGGTCAAGTCAAGTCATTTATATAGTGCTTTTAACAATATGGATTGTTTCAAAATACCTGAAACTGTACATGGCACCCCAGCCGGTGGTGGAGGCATCTGTGAAAACAACAGCATGCCTGGACACTTAGAATCTGTAGAAATCTCCATACCGAGAAAAGAGATCCTCTGCACGGGGGGAGAGTTTGCTCTTTTACCAGTTGACCCGAAGCCCAAACTGGCCGAGGTGACTGAGCACCAGGTCCCTGTGTTCACACAACTGCTCTCACGACTGGGCCAGTATGAGCCGTTTGTCGAGGTAGTTGAGGATGTGAACGCCGTGTTCTCTCATAGGAACATGACCTCCGTGAAGACGCAAGGCTTCAGGGACAGCCCGAAGGGGAGGACTTTGTACTGAAATGCCCGACCCTCGAACACAAAGCGAAGGAACGGTCTGTGTCGAGGGAGAATCGAGACATGAAAGTACACGTCCTTCAGGTCGATCACTGCAAACCAATCTCAGGTACGGATGCATTTGAAAATGCGTTTCTGCATTAACATTTTGAACGGGAGCTTGTGAAGGGCCCTATTCAAAACTTAAGGTCCAATATTGGCCGTAACCCACCGCCTTTCTTGGGTACAATGAAGCAAGGGCTGTAGAAGCCTGACTTCATATCGGCTGGAGGGACCGGCTCGATCACGTCCTTCGCCAGTATGACTGCAATCTCCGCCCGTAAGACAGGAGCAACACTGGCCAGCATGAGGTGAACTGGATGCCCCTGAACTTGTGGGGATGCCGGGCGAACTGAATCGTGTAGCAGAGTCTGAAGGTCCCAATGAGCCAGCAAGATAGGCTGGGGTAGAGGTCTGCTACCCGACCCGAGCCCGACGGGCCCCGAAAAACTCACAGGTTTCGGGTCAGGTTCGGGTCAATGTTTAATGAATACAGAGAATTTTGTATGTGTACAATCTACAAATAACAGCAATGAAGGGGTGACACTCTAAAATATCAAGAGTGCAAAATATACACAACAACACCCCCCCCCCCCACCCCCCCCCCCCCCACACACACACACACACACACACACACACACATATATGAACTGATGTGACTGTCACACAAAGCAAGTTTTTGCCATTTTTTGCCAAATGAAATCAGCAATGCATCCACAATGCAGTAAAAAAATGGACAGCAAGGAAGAGGTTACACTCTAAAAATGTAGAGTAGAAAACAAACACTCACTCAAACACATACAAAACTACAGTGACACACAGTGTTTTTATTGTTGTCACTAATGCCATGTTCCCTCGTCTCCCTTCAGCCAAGACTATTCCCTGGACTCTGCTGTATAAGGAGTACATGAATCATCTGGTGGATCAGGGCGCTCTGATGCTCACGGTCACCGGACGGGTCAATCAGACCAAACAGATTCTGGCCACACAGTTCAACTTCAGACTGCGCACACCAGACCTCATTATCACTGTAAGTCAATGAGACACTAGTCTTTATTTGTGATGTATAACGAGCACAAAACATGTTTACATATAGTTGCATTTTTGTTGCATCTGTAAAGTGTCCTAATATGAAGTCATATGATGCTTAAGTGAGAAACTTAATTTGTTCTCTCTATCAAGATCACATTCCAGAACCCGCAAATAATCTCTCCATCTGTTGATTGTGTTTGTATGTTTCAGCCTCTAGAGGGCGCTGTGGTGGGTAAAGAGTTGACGGGTCAAGATCACGTTCCAGAACCCGCTGTCACAAGTGTTGAGGAACGTTTTGTTCCATATAGAGGGATTGGGAATGCAGTGTCAGAAAGATCCCGTATGGGTAAGTGTTTGACAGCAGTTTAATTTCAGCTGTGACGTGTTCATGCACTGTAGATATACTTCAAAACATAAATTGTACTGCATTAAATATGATATTTAAAGAGTGACGCTTCCAGAGAGTTGATATTGTCTTTGTGTCTGTCAGTGATGTGGAGAAGCTTGCGACGGTTACACTAATGGAGAAGTTTGTTCCCTTCCGGCTCTCAGAAGCTCCTGGCATCGATGGACTGCCGTCTGCTCACTCAGGTGCACGGATTTGCTGATATCGTGGTCAAAGAAAAGTGAAAAACATTGTCATTGTAAACTAAAGCCTTCTAATGCTCTCGCTTCTCTTGAAGAATATGTACTAGATTTAAGGTTCATCTGCATTGAATAATAATTCAGTATTTTCATTCACAACTGATGTAAGTCAACAGTAAAAATCCTCCTGTTTTATTCATATCCTGTCTGTCTGATGTAAAATTCATCTAGATATTCATGTGTATTTGCATAATTAGAAAGCTGTTTAGTTAATACACAATATCAGTTATAGAATTGAACACTTGTCTTTATTCAGATTACAATTTAAAACCAAAAATCACAATATTTCACCAGCAATTCAGTAGAGAGAGAGAGAGAGAGAGAGAGATTTTTCAAAATTACTTTTATTACAATAAAAAATTACCAACCATAAAAAACATTTTTTCACAATTAATTAATTTTTTACAAACTTAAAGCAAAACACAACTCTCCGTTCACAACTGAACATAAGGCTTCTCTGTAACACCATATAGATTAAAACTTCATTAAATGATTCATTACTTTATAAAATCGAAAATCAACAACAATTCTAGATTTCACCATTACTTTAAACACCCGTACCACAGAGAGAGAGAGAGAGAGAGAGAGAGAGAGAGAGAATGGCTTCAGAGATTTCCTTGCAAAATAACATGTACCATGTTTGGAAATTTAGTATATGATGTCTTTTTTTATCCCCCTCCTCATACTGTATGTATTTTTTTTTTTTTATCTGGTTTGTCTGCTTCTTGTTTCTTGTTTCTTGTGTGTAACACCAAGGACTGTGCTGGAAATAAGTATTTTACTTTAGCATGTTATCCTCTGGATTACTGTTTTATATCGTCTTGATCCAGAAATAAATCAGTCAATCAATCATATTATGTAAATGGTCATAGTAGATTTGAAAAGCTAAAAGCAAAGTATTAATAAAAGTTAAAAGCAAACAAATAATTGTGTTGATTAAAAAATATACTTGTAATAAATTGGCCATTCAAATGTAACTGATGAATTTTTTTTTCACACAACATAACTCACAAATATAATATTTCATTATAGTTGATGTTTTGTACGTGACAGATTTTTGAAGGCCTGATTATACATACAGTTCTACCAGAAAGACTCGGGAGAATTATTTCAATAAACCGTACATTTATTGACAGCTCAGCAAGCTGATAATCTACAAAGTCATTTGGCGTAGGCCCTGTCCGTAGTGCATAATCCGAGAGTATCGGATCTGCAATTCCTGCCTAAAGATGAAGGCAGGGGCGCAGCCGACTCCCCCGGGAGGTATGGACAGGACCATCCTGGTGGTGGTGGGGAGGATGGGGGTAATCGTCGCTTCAGTATCTGCGAACTCAAACATGTGTAAGTACCGAGCTTTTATACATGAGCATGAGAATATGATTGGATAGAAGTGAAGGCAATAGGTGACGTAGTAATTGAGTCTTCCCGGCAGAACTTATGCTAAAGCTTTCATTTCTTTTAGGCACGTGTACACATATTGTGTTTCACATATTGTGAGTAAAAACTTCTTGATTGTGGCTTTTGCTAATTCATTTTTTTAAATAAAAACAGCAATCTTCAGATTTTTTTTTATTTTTTATTTTAACTGACAGGAGTGATGATCAGTGGGTTTGAGTTTTTACCTTTACCATTAGGGTATGGGTTAAAATATGGATAGAGTTTGTCAGTGAATATCTGACAGAGTAGATATGAGATCTGGGGCCGTATTCACAAAGAATTTTAAGGCTAAAAGTAGCTCCTAACTGGCGAATTTAGGAGCAACTCCTAAAAATAATGGGCGTGTCACTCGTAACTTTAGGACTACTCATTTTTTTGACGAAGCATTTTAGCCCTAAAAGTAGCACCTAAGCCTGGGACAGCTTAAAAGAAGTCGAGAGGACTCTTAACTCACTAAGACCTATTCACAAACCGCTTTTTGTGGCATTTCACGTTGCGATGTTTTGAAATGCGTATGCGGCGGCTACAGGAGCTTCCAATCGCGAGGGAACAATTTTGCATTGTAGGCATAACTGGGGATGCAATAACGCCACCAACAACAACCAAAACTAGACTACTCATTATTTGCATGTAAACTAATTGTAACGTTTCATTGTGAATCAAATTAAAATGTTCTACTCTTTGAAAACGTAGGCAGAGGCATATAGTGACAGATTAATTCAATAATGTTGCAAAGATATTGCATCAATCCATATGTTTCATTAGGCTACTAGGCTATTTGTTTTGCCTTACTCTTTATTCATTTAGGCTATTTATTCAGTTATTCATCATCTTCCGTCCTTCGCACTACTTGTGTAGCGCACGCATTCTCAGACCTGTCACCTGTCACTCATCATCGTAGGGGAGGTGTTTGGAATCATTCCCGAATCCCGCATTACAATCATCAGCCAATCAAGGTGGTCACTTCAGTCAAGCTCGTGCATGAGTAATGACGTCATCCATAGCAACGAAGACTCACTCTTAGTTTAGGAGTTGTCATTTTTCTTTACTAAGAGTAGGTCTGAAAGGCGTTGTGAATAACTTTTAAGAGAAAACTCCTAGCTAAAATCTTTTAGTGCGATTTAGGAGTACTCCTAGTGGTAAGATAAAATGCTTTGTGAATGCGGCCCCTGGACTCCACGTCATAAAAAGAGACGAGACCCTCCTCATAATCCACAAACACACCAACCTTCTCAGGGTTCACTCTCAGAGATAAAGAGACAAACGGACTTTCACAATATCAATAAAAGTAATCATCAGAGTCAGAATCCTGAAAATACCGTCCACCCATCAACCCTGTGGACACAGATGACAATATAATGATTCATTATTATAGCTGTAATTTCAGATTAACAGTGAGTTACTGGCAGCATCAGTGGCATGTAAATGTTGCTCGTTCCTCAGTTTGTAAAATAAAATGCAGAATGTGTTTACAGTAAACATACTTTAATAGAGGTCTATGGAACAAACATTGAGGATTTAAGATAATGTAGAGCTTATGAAAGCTCTTCAATTAATAATATAGTAAAAATGTGTTATTTGAGCTGCAAAGTGTCTAAATTGTCTTTTTGAGGTGTCTTTTTTTAGACATGTATTTTTACAGTTTGTACACAAAGTTACATCCTTTTCTTTTTGTTAAAGTAATACTGCTCTAACATGAGTTTACATGGATAGAACTTTACATAGGCAGGGTTAGTTGTGTTATGGTTACATTTTTTGAAACAGAGATCCTTTACAAACTGAGCTTAAATTGGATTTAATCAACCCTCTCCGAGCGGGATTCGTACCGGAGTGTCGGGAAAGGAGCCATGCGCGCTAATAATGACGCTAAAGACTGCAGTGCGGTTTACACACACAGCTCCTACTGGTCTACGTTACACATACACTGCTTGTTTACACAATAATAATAACGGACTCGTGCATGCCTGTATGTATGACATTTAAATTGTCTTTACCTTGATTACAATCGTCATCCATCAAAACTTTACTGGTGTACTTGTTTGCTTTATTCAGCCTCTACAGACTAGTCCTGACTTTAGCAGTGGCTCGTTTGGGGCAATAGAGAAAATCGCCCATTTTGGACGAGATTTGATTTTGCTAAATTTTATGTCATTATCTTTAAATGTTCACATCAATTGGCTAAACTGCTACATAAACCCGCCTCCCACCTGTGGCTGAATTTGAGACATGCAGACAGGCAGAGGGGACATAATAGGAAAAGTGTATATTTTGCACAGATGATTTTCTAACATATCATAAACATCAATTTAAATAATTTATTATTATTATTGTTTTGTGTGTGTGGCTCAGGGAGGGTGGTGCCCTAGCACCCTTTATTGACCAGCTGCCACTTAACCCGAAAAAAATCTACTGTATTTGATATTCACATACCAGTTGGATTTAGTTGTTTAAGCAGTGTCTCTAGAGTTTTCTTCAGTTCAGTCAGGCCTCTATACAGAGAGTTCACATTCACATCAGAGTCAGTCCTGATCCTAGTCCAGTTCTTGATGTGTGGACGACTGTCCAGGGTTGAGCTCAACTATGGCAGGAGAGAGAAGACTGTTAAATGTGTTTTTAATTTATATTTAAAGTTAATATATTTTACACAGTACCTTTCTAACACAGTTAACAATTTTTTTTTAATTGGACTTCATTATTGTGATAACTTGGTATAGAGTAGAGTAACAAGAGAGAGGAATGCAGGAGGGTGGGTTTACTAATAACTGCTTATTTTACAGGATTACACCAGCATGACCTGACTATCCAACAGGATAGTCTATTGTAATATAGCATTCTACTGTAACAGGTAATTCCCACACAACACAAGGTGCTCCAGGGGTGGAGGTGTGGCTATATATATTTCTACAGGTCTTGTATCTGAATTAATTATACCGTCGGTTGATCCTTTATATTTTGAATGTATTTTTGTTCAGGTGGTTTTCCATTTAAATAAATGTATAGTCATCGGGAGCATATACAGACCACCCTCTTCACCAGTGGAGTCCTTTAACTGCCTGATATCCACTATTAATTAAGTTTTTGGTAAAAATGAGCTAATCTTATTAGGAGACTTCAATAAGAATTTGGATACGTCATGTAATAAAGAGAAAAATATATTTAATAATTTAAATCTTACCCAATTAATTACTAAGCCTACAATTACTTCTCACACACAATCTCTTCTTGATTGGATACTTGTTTCACACCCAAATAGATTTTTAAGGTCAGGTGTGATGTCTGATTGCTTTAGTGATCATTCGATTATATTCTGTGTATGGAAAATTAAAGTACCTAAATTGCCACCAAAATTAATTAAAATCAGACAATATAAAAAACTGAATTTAGATTTATTTATTCAGAATAGATATAATTTAATTCCTAATGTACAAGACGCTTGGGATTTTTTTAATACTGAGTTTATAAATGTTGTAGACAAGCATGCACCTTGGAAAATTGTTAGGGTTAAGGGCAATCATCTTCCTTGGGTTAATTCGGAACTTATTAGTGTCTTTAGGCAAAGGGACAAAGCATGGACAACATTTCATCAGACAAGAAGTAATGCTGATTGCAAAGTCTATAGAAATTTGAGAAATTTGAGCAAGACAAAAACTCGAAATGCAAAGTCTAATTATTATAAAGAATGTCTTTCTTTTCATTATAAAAATCCTAAACAATTCTGGAATAAAATTAAAAACATTATTAATACATCAAATAAACATTCAGTTAATCAAATTAGAGTTGATAATAATACAATACTTCATGACTCCTTATCTATTGCGCAAGAATTTAATCAGCATTTTTCTTCAGTTTGGTCTACTTTAGTATCTGCCTCTTACTTGAATACTGATATTTGTAATGAAACTGCATTATGTAATAGTTAATTTTCATTTGGGAAGATTGCTCCAATTGATGTTCAGAGTGCCATGAATTAAAAGTGACTAGTGGTGAAGGATTAGATGGAATTGAAAATAGGTATCTTAAATTAACTTCACATATTCTTATGTATCCACTAGCTGATTTATTTAATCTTTCTTTGTCTACATGTGAGTTGCCGGTGATCTGGAAATGTGCACGTATTACTCCGCTTTATAAGGGAGGTGATGTACTTGATCTCAATAAGTATAGACCAATATCTATTATATGTACTATATCTAAAGTTTTTGAAAAATTAATTTATAAACAACTTTCAAATTATTTATGTATTAATAATATTCTATCATCATCTCAATCTGGTTTTAGGTCTAATCATTCCACAACTACTGCATTACTTAAGTTTACAAATTATGTGTTTTCAGCTTCAGATAATGGCAAGCTCACAGGTGCTATTTTTCTTGATTTGACTAAAGCTTTTGATTTGGTTGATCGTTATTTGCTTTTAGATAAACTTCATGCTATTGGTTTTTCAAATTCATATCTGCATAACAGGAAACAATGTGTTGTCCTAAATGGGAATAAATCTGATTTTCTGATTCAACCAAGAGGTGTGCCTCAAGGTTCAGTTTTGGGACCTCTTCTTTTTCTATTTATGTAAATAATCTACCATTACTTAAAAACTGTCAGGTTCAACTTTATGCAGATGATACTGTCATATAAATTTAATTCTGACCCTATACAATATAATTTTGACCCTCAATTATCTCTTCAGTTGGATTTTAATAGATTACAAGACTGGCTTTTGGCTAATAATTTAGTGCTTAATAAAACCAAGTCATATACTATGATTTTTGGTTCTAGACATAAACTTAATTCCAAAACCTGTTCTTGTAATATATCATGTAAAGACGGTACTCCTCTGCATAGAGTTGATCCTATTAAATATCTTGGTGTATGGCTTGATTCTAAACTTTCCTTTAAACCACACATTAACCATGTTTTACAAAAAGTCAATGTTGGAATGAGTATCTTGCATCGATTTCGAAATTGCTTCTCTTATAGTGTTCGTAAGAAACTAGTTGCTCAATTAATATTTCCGTTTTTTGATTACTGTGATGTGGTTTATCAGACGGCATTAAAATCTGATCTTGTCTCACTTAATTCGGCATATAATAGAATTTGCAGATTTGTTTTAGGATGTTCTTTTTCCACTCACCACTGTACAATGTATGATGCACTTCAGTGGCCATCCTTGAATGTGAGAAGGCAGATTCACTGGCTCCAATTTATACTTAAATGTATTTACTTTGATTATCCTGGTTATCTACAACAATACTCTTCTCTTCAAACCACCAAATTAGGCATTCTGTCCAGATTTACTTTCTCGTTCCTTGTGTTAAAAAAACAATTGGTAAGAGAACATTTATGTTTAAAGCCCTATTAGACTGGAATAATTTGCCTGTAGATATTAGATCTATTACTTCATTTCAGTTGTTTAAACAATCTTTAGTATCTTATTTTAAAGTAGATTGCACATGCTATCATTGAAACTGTCAGTGTTGTTATGTGTACTGTTGCTTATTTTTTATTGTTATTGCTATATATATATATATATATTATTTTTTTATTATTATTGTTGGTGTTTTGTTGTTTGCCTGTTTGTTGATGTATTGTTAATTGTAATCTTATGTTCTTTAAGTTGTAATTGTGTTTCATTGTAAGGACCCCCTCGAAAACGAGATAATACATCTCAAGGGGTTAATCCTAATAAATTCTAATAATATACACCCCCTAGCGGTAACACTGGAACAGCTAGAACTGTACTCAGTCTGTTTCACTGTTTCAGTTTCTTTTGTACACTTTCTAAAAGACTGGTTGTACCAAGCGGCTTTGCGTGTGTGGCCCCTTGTTGCACTTTTAATTGATGCCGCAAAGTGTTCTGTACAAAGTGATTGTGTTCTTTTCACGATCATATTCACATCTGCCGTCGAATTATGCGATCGCTTTGATTATACTGCTGTCATATTTTATGTTGAGAGAGATTGTTTTTTATGTTCAAGATGTCTGTAGTAAATTGCAAGTATAATTGTGAGTTGATGGCGATTATAGTTAAATGGCCTATTCAGATGCTAATATGGCTATTTCACTCTTATTGCAAGTAATATTCCACACAGACTGTACTATTGTTTACTATATTGGATTGTTAAATAATTAGATATGAAGTCTGTATTTACTTATTGTAATTGTTATTTATCTTTGTACAGACCACACACAAACATATGCTTCAGTAAACACATCAAAGCAGAGTTCCTTGGTTCTGATAGGCCCATCCAGGGCGAGTGTCCTACAGTCCTTAAAGGGATACTTCACCTCTGGAAAGATGAATGTGTATTTAAAATGGGTCATTTATGTAGTAGAAATGTGAAATTATTTTTGAATTTGGAGCTTTCTAGACTGAGAAAAGCCAGAAAATTTATTTTTGGCTTATGTGGATGAAAGACAACACGTCCCAGAATGCACTTGCTTCGCTGCCCTAGGAGGCCACTCCCAAGCCACGCCTACCGGTAAGAGAGCGCGCAGTTAAACAGAAAGGCTAGGCTACTAGTGAGTCTCCATGACGAGTCTGCCCGGGATTTCGAAATCGCCCAAAATGTCCGGGATTCATCTTATGTGTTCTATTGTCGCCATTCATCATGTTAATTGTGGCGAGCAGGACAAGACTGAGGGCCATGGGAGAACGATGAGAGGCCGGTGGCGTGATTACTGATGACGACACCTGTGAGATGCACCGGTCTCGTATCTCTCATGGAGGAGCAGGAATTTTCTTAGCAATGTTAAAACGCACATCAACCGATCACTTGTTTAGCGTTTATGTAAACACTACATTCAGATTCAGAGAGAGAGGAAAGACAAAAGAAAGGGTGTCGATCTGTAACCCAGTTTTTCCCCAAGAAAGGTGGGTAGCCTTTAGTCTGTGAGTGGTATTAACCTGTTGTCCATAGTGAAATAAGCTAGCTAGCTGCAGGCTAGTGTTAGCCTACATTTCATCAACATTTAATCAGTGCAGGGAAACATTTAGCAAGATCATATATAAAATCATTATTAAATCATTGTCAATGCCCCTTTTAGCAGACTTAACAACAGATGAGTCCGCAGCACCCCAGTGTCCCCATAACTACCCCTCCCTGTCCCAGTGAAGAAGGTGAGCAACACTGTGCTAATGACTTAGCATCATTCCAGGGAGTGTGGGGTTCTCTGTCTCTCTTGCTCTTTTTACCATAACAAAAAAGAAAATGAAAATGTATTAATGACAGAAATCAAACACAAATTATTTTCTCACATAATGACCATTATGACATAAAACAACAACAACAACAACCTCCTGTCTGTACTGGATGCAGTTAGAAACAATGAGTAGCTTACCTCAACCTGCATGTAAGTTACAGACAATATTAAAATAATCCAGTTCATTTAGACTGAATTTTGGCCATTAAATGACATCTATAGATACAGACTTTATTATTCCCAGCATTCTAAACCTCAAAACCTATTGATTTAGTGATCACTGGATCTGTTTTGTAGCGCTATAATAACCCTGATGTGGAAATTCCGTTTTACACGTGAACTTTATTTTGTTGTTGGCATGTGCAGTTAAGTAAAACAATCTGCTGTTTTCATTGTTTTGAGATGATGATGTTAATTTATTTTAATTAAAAAGTTAATATATATTTTTTTTTTTCGTTTTTATTTTTTTTATTTTTATCTGTCATTAATTTTACAATAAAAATACATTGAGACTGTAAAGGATTCCCTTAAGGACATTTTTATGGTGGCTTTTAATCTTGCATCAAATAGTGAACTGCATACTGTTGTATGCAGACTTGCATTTACTAATCACCAGCAGTAAATATTGTGCTAATACTAGTCTTGAACTACAAGCAGCAAGACAGTTGCAAGCCTTTGATTAGAGTTATGTAAAGCTTTTGATGGGGCAGTTAGGTCCTAGAGATGTGGTGAGAACAGCTGTGCAAAGGGGTTCCAATTAGATTTTTTTGTCATGGGGCCCAAAATTCCTGGCGGCGCCCCTGCCCATATTGCTGTCATGATCAAAAGAAATAAAAATAATAAAACCAGTAAATAATGCTAAAAAGACTAATAAAAAAAATAAATAAAAAAAAATAAAAATAGCAGCAAACACGCCCAGGTCGCTTGCAGAGCAGCGCCACCAAGTCACGTCACAGCCTGAGAGCGGCGGAGTTTTGATAAACAGCAGCTGTGGTCGACATGAGGTTGACAGCGCAGACTTCATCATATGTTAAACACATCCCATCATTCCTCACTCACTCACTGACCACAACACACCCATTGCTTTTCACTCATCCTTCCTGCCAATATTACGTTTTCTCTCTTTTTTTGATTTGTCAGCGGTTAATGACAGTGATGTTGGACTGAAACAGATCTGATAACCATCAACCCTGGTCAGATTTGGTCAGTGCTTACACACACACACGCACGCACGCACGCACGCACGCACGCACGCACGCACGCACGCACGCACGCACACACACACACACACACACACACACATATCATTCATAAAAACAGCTTTAATTAACATTTTAATGAAAACATTTCAGATTCAGTTTGTTCAGGTATGAGTTTAAGATCTCAGATTCTAGTTTTTAATGAGTGCTATTTCTAAATAAAACAATTCTAACTATAGATTTTTTCAAAAACACATTAATTGGTCATTACTGGCATCCCATATATACTCAGTTTCCAAATTCAATTAACTACATTCAGGTCCTTTTCAGACTGTATTGTAAATTTGTTAAAGATGAATATAAATATAAATATAAACATATTAATGGCAAAGGTGTACACTCTATTTAGCACAAACAGGGCTACCATAATATGTGAGCAACATGTATGTACATGTTTGTATTTTGGGAGAATAATGTTTATGCATGGTTATTGAAAAAACAAAAAATTAAAGTTTCTGAAATAAGGCCACAAAACACATACTAAATATGTGTCCACAAGACTTTTGACTAATGGATGTTGTCGCTTAGAGTTTTTGCTTCAAAATGATCTGAAAATCATCCAGCCCTTATCATTCACATAAAACAATACATTGATTTAATTCTATTTTGCTGCTATTTAAAAAAAAAATCAAGTGAAACGCGCCGGTGCGTTTGTCGACCCCAGAGGGTTAACAGTTGAGATAGTTCTTTAATGCTGATCTAACCAGCAGAAGACACTCACAGGTTTAAATCCCAGTTGCACAGGAGGGGCATGTTGTGTCCCTATTAGAACTACGTAATTCTATTCTATAGTTTTATGAATTCTATTGAGAACCCTTGAGAGTCAATGTTCAGACATTATTAATTATTAGTATGTTTTGAACCGTGTTGTTTTGTGGTGTTTGTTTTGTCAAACTCAAAAATAACTTATTTTATATGAATAATTAAAAATAACTATTTTTAATTATTTAAAAAATGCCATTATTTTATATGAAAAAGTGAATAATTGTATTTTATTGACAAAATATTTTAGTTTGTCTTGTCAATTTTTTTGATTAGATAAAATTGTAATCTGTAATCTGCGGATCTTAAACTAAGTGACAACTGCTACAGATTGTTCTGGCAGAACAATAAATCACTTGGTCCATGTCCACAATAAAGTTCTTTACTGTTGTCTTTTGATTCATACATCAGTATGGGTGTGGTTCTATAAATGAACAATAATAACAATAATGAATATACAGTAGATACAATGAGGCAGGAACAGTAATAACTGAACAAAATAAAAGTAATGCAATAGCACAAAGATAAGGACATAGTCCAGCAGCTGTAAATTTCCTCAGGTTTATACACATATTCGCTTTAAATAAACTATCAGATGAAATAGAATTAAATATACATAATATTACATCACATAATATTCAAAAAGTAACATTCAAAGTCTAATACAGCGTGTTTTATGCTGAAATGAATGTGCGATCGAGCTTATGTGTGCATTGACTACCTCAAAGGAATAAACAAACTTTTAGAATTGCAATATAACGAAGCAGCAAATAAATCTACCAATATACACATGAAAGAGTATTTAACTACTTACTTTTAAGATGTACGCACACAGACAGTATGAACAAAAATCCGCTAGATCAGCACGGAGATCACTACAAAACTGCCGCAAAATTTAGCAACATAGTTACATGTCTGGGCATGAACACATTTTGATTGACATTCAGTTCTCCCAATCTAAACCAATGAAATTACAGGAATGATAGGTGATTCAGAAATAATACAGTGCTATGCATAAGTTTAGACACCCATGCTAAAGTTGACTAAAAAGATGAATAAAAAATCATCTTTTGGAAATTTAACTTAATGCCTTAATAAAAAAAAAAATAGGAAAAATCCAACCTTTAAGGACACCAATTTTCTTTGTGAATGAATAATGTGTCGTAAATAAATAAATGTTCTTCCTTAAAATACAGGGTGCATAAGTTTGGACACCCCTATGTTAAATTCCCATAGAGGCAGGCAGATTTTTATTTTTAAAGGCCAGTTACTTCATGGATCCAGGATACTATGCATTCCTGATAAAGTTCCCATGGCCTTTGGAAATTAAAATAGCCCCACATCATCACATAGCCTTCACCATACCTAGAGATTGGCATGGTTTTATTTCAGTTAGCCTAATAGCTGGTTTGATTTGCATTGAGAGATGATCTTATGGAAAGTACTCCATGCCAGTACTCCGTGTCCTTAAAGGTTGGATTTTTCCTAATTTTTTTTAATTAAGGCATTAAGTTCAATTTCCAAAAGATGATTTTTTATTCCTCTTTTTAGTCAACTTTAGCATGGGTGTCTAAACTTATGCATAGCACTGTATGTATATCCTTAAGTGCAACAAATTAAATGTCCAGCAGAGGGCACCAGCGTCATTAAAGCTTAGCCTTTTGTACAACCGTATTAATGAAACAAAACCACATAATTTAATAATTTGTGAAATTAATGTGGGAAAAAAAAGAATTCTCTGAACCCCAAGTGGATTTACGCAAACTGAGAAAGTCAAAAAGTGTTCGGTTGTGCCCCGCTCTCCCCTATCAGTTATAAAATCGAACATTTGTCTTTATTTACATGAACCAAGAACCTCAACATTTCACAAGTAATTCAATGTTAACAGCTCGAGAGAAGAGAGAGAGAAATGGCTTCAGAAATTTTTGTAGGAACACTGGAAAGTTTGGAAATTTAGCATTTTGTAGAATTTCACCATATAATATGAAAGCATTATATGTAAAATTTCATAGTAGATTTGAAAAGCAAAGTATTAATATAAGACAAAAGAAATAAATAGATGGGTAACAAATTATCCATTACACGTGTGTATATAACACACAAATATTTCATTATAGTTGATGTTTTCTCAGTGACTGATTTTTAAGGGCCTGAATATACATTTATTTTTTCCGCTTGTATCACATATTCATTTTCTTAAAAATTGTAAGTAAAAACTTCTTGATTGTGGTTAGTGCAAATTCTTTTTTGGTTTTTATTAACATGTTCTAAAAACAGCACATCCACAATTAATCTTTTGAGATTTTATGTTGTTTTGTTCGTTTCATCTGACAGGAGTGATGATCAGTGGGTTTGAGTTTTTACCTTCATCTTTCAACCCTGGGCCAAAATATGGATAGAGTTTGTCAGTGAAAGTCTGACCAGTGAAAGAGTAGAGATGAGATCTGGACTCCACATCATAAAAAGAGACCAGACCCTCCTCATAATCCACAAACACACCAACCTTCTCAGGTTTCACTCTCAGAGATAAAGAGACAGATGGACGTTCACAAGCTTTATACTGATTCTCATTCCTCAGCGCCACAGTCCAGAATCCATCCTCAGGTCTCAGCCAGATCGCCTTCTTCCTGTTAATGGATTCTCTGGCCACTCCTAATGTCCACTTCGTCTTTCCCTTCACCTGCACCTCATAGTAAAATCTCCCTGAACTGAATCCCTGCTTTGCCAGAACACGAAGACCCTGATTAAATCTCTTTGGGTTTTCTGGGACGTCCTGCTCAATGTCTCCTCCACTGACTTGTTTTCCATCATCAGACAGGATGAGATGTGGATTCGCTGTATCAGGATCCAGAGTCACATCCACTGAGAGAGATCAGACATTATCAGTCAACTTCAGAACAAACATTTTCATGTGTACAGTATATAATACAGATTAACAATATATTGCAAGCATATTTAAGAAAATTGTGTCATCAATCACACTGTACCTGCAAACTCCTGCACAAACTTCAACCCTGTGGACACAGATGACAATATAATGATGAATTATTCATAGCAATAGTTTCAGGTTAACAGTGAGTTTCTCTCTACTGGCAGCAGCAGTGGCATGCTGTGTAAAATAAAATAAAACCTATTTATTTTTAGAGAATTAGTTCAAGTAATTAGATCAGTTTTATTTAGAGACACCATTGTTAGTTCCCAGCATGCTTTGCACATGGCTGGGAATGGAGAGTAAATATTGAAAGTAAGTGTTATTTTATGTGTTTTTGAGTGAAGGGAAACATCAGTTAATGTTTAATGTTCAGTTATGTTTGACATGTGAAAGAGTTTCTGTTATGTTGATGTTTTGACCGTTTCCATTGAAGAGTAGAGCTTATGGATAGGTTATGAATAACTGCATGTACTAATAATATGTTGCTTTGTTCAATAAGCAATAGCTTTGCTAATGCCAGTGCAGTAACAAGTGTTTATTGTGCCGTGTTGAGCATTTACTTGTACAACATAACTTAAAGTCAAGTCAAGTCACCTTCATTTATTTAGCACTTTTTACAATACAGATTGTTTCAAAGCGGCTTTACAGAGATAACAGGAAAATAATGCAACAAAGTTTGTTTCTAGAAGAAAATAGAGTCACAGTCCAGCTTAAAGGGACATTGTGTAGGAATTTCTCCCATCTAGTGGTGAAATTGTATTTTGCATTCAAACGAATAATGCTCTCCAGCGCCTCACTTTTTCAAATGCGCGTTGCATCTACGGTTGCCGTTATGTACCTAAAAGCTATGACAGGATGTCTTATAATAGCACTTCGAGTTTTTCTTCGGGTGAACATGTTTGTTATTTAAAACAAACTGAAACTTGAAACAACGAAAAAAAGAATGTTACAGTATGAACTACTGACTGTCAAAAACATTAACTATGGTAATTAGTAGTAATGCCTTCTTTACTCGTTATATTTTTTGAAGTATGTGCATTGTTAGATATCATCATCATCAGAGCCTTCTCTAACGTTACTTTACTCAATAGCTGCTATTCATCAAAGAGCCTGTTTAACTTTTAACTATAAATGTTCGACTGTAATAAAGTACACAACCAAGCAATGAAAAAAAAGCTTGTAATTAAGACCGTAACATTGACTTACCTGTCGAGAAGAAAGCAGGCAACTTCAGGGTCTCTTTTGAAAGCTTTCTCCTGCATTAGCTATCCTGACAGTAACCCTTGTTTTTGTAATCTCCGGTCACGTTTCCTTTTACGATCTATTTTGGACTTTTTCGACGACGAGGACTCCTTATCCTGTGACTCATATGTATGTATGAATGAACGGTGTATAAATAACCGTGCAGTGCAGCCTTTTAAACTTGCCGGTGCAGTGACAAGCGCCTCTCTGCTCTGCTCCTCCGCTTCTGCTGGCTTCAGTCACGTGACGCTGGCTCTGAACGAAACGCGTTGTGGAAACGCGTTGGCCTAGTACTTTTTGTCCCTCTCTGCTATTATAGTTTTTCAAGATGGCGGAACTACATGGAAGCCTCCGTGGACCTACCCGTCCCATGTATATAAAGATAATAAATTCTTCGTTTACGAGGATTAGTCTGAACATTGGCATAGGTATTTGTACACCATTGAGGGCATATTTATGAATAAAAATATAGATTTTAGATAATAAAATACCTAAAAAGCTACACATTGTCCCTTTAAGTAACTTAAATTAAAAAAGCACATTTCACAAAGAAAATATTAAATCCATTGTGTCATACATTAAATAATTTAGGAGATTTTACATTATTCAGGTATATTTCATTAAAGAAATCAAGCCTTAAAAACGACTCAACAATATAATGTGTAATATTGTTACCATCATTTTTTTTTAAACAGCATGTAACAATTTTTACAGTGATTTGTATTAGTGTTTGTACATGAATAGTTACATCTTATCACTTACAGTACATGTCTCTAAAGTAAGTTAAAGTAATACTGCAATAACTGGTTATAACAGTTAAAGTTTGGATATAGCTTAACATAGCCTAGGTTTAGTAAGTGATTTTATCATGCAGTCTAATGCTAACATGGCAAGTTTAAGTTATGGATATATTTTTCAAACAGTGTGATCTTTTGCAGACAGAGACAAAATAATTGTGTGATCACCAACTTTTTATTCAACCCATAATATTCCTTGAAAAATGTTATTTCTAAGTTAATAAACAAAAAAATCTATAAAGTGTATTTGATATTCACATACCAGTTTGACTGAGTTTTTCATTCAGTGTCTCATCTAGAGTTTTCTTCAGTTCAGTCAGAGCTCTACACAGAGAGTTCACATTCACATCAGAGTCAATCCTGATCTCAGTCCAGTTCTTGGTGTGTGGACGAGTGTTCAGGGATGAGCTCATCTACAGCAGGAGAGAGAAGACTGTTAAATATGATAATTATTTTTAAAGCAATTAATTCAATATGTTTTACACAGGAGCTTTCTAACACAGTTGAAGCAAAACCTCTGTATTGATATGGATGATATCACCGTACTTCCTCTAGTTGATTGATTACATGAAGAATTGCTTATATATTCTGTATTAGAACATTTCTGAAATATTTAAATATGCAAATGAAGCATTGTCTAATTGAATATGCACTGATTTTATTAAATAGCCAGAACAGAAATCTGAATATTGAATAAAGCCAGGTTCAACATTCTTGTTTGATTTTGTTGACATATTAGAGTTAAAGGTTTTTACTGATGGGATTTTGGATTTTATTTTTACTCCATAAATCAGAAAATAACAGACAGAAAAAAAATGCTTTTTCATCATGTTTTTAGGAATTAGATGTTGTATAAATCTGGTGAATGATATGTTAACAAACCCCTCAGTAAAAACCTTCAGAATATAGACAGGAATAAAACTGTAAAGTTTGGTGTGTGTAAAGCTGCAAACGAGGAGATTTCTGACTGAGGGTTATTTTAGTTTACTGAAACACACTAAAAACACCCTGGTTTTCCACACAATACCAAGACAGGAACATTTCTCATTTTCATTTAGTCTAACTGAAACGTTTTGGTTACATATGGTAACCTTCGTTCCCTGAGGGAGGGAATGGAGACGCCATGTCGAGACTGACGAATAGGAATCTCGCTAGAGAAGCCAATCTACTTCGAGTGAAACTAAAACAAACCAATACACATTGGCATGCAATCATTTGCATCAGCTGTTCAGCCTCGCAGCGCGGGTATATAATGAGCAGCTGGTGTGATTGCACTTCAGTTTTTTGCTGAGGCGCCAAGCCTGAAAAGCTGTCCGGGCAGCAGCAGCAGATGTGGTGACGGGACGTGGCATCTCCGTTCCCTCCCTCAGGGAACGAGGGTTACCATATGTAACAGAGACGTTCCTCTTCGGTCGGTTAGTCGACGCCACGTCGAGACCGACGAATAGGAATCCCTACTAAAGGGCCACAGCTGCTGCACCCCATCCAGCGCCCTGTGTAAGCCTCTACACCCTCTTGTCTGGAAGGACGATAGGATAGGGCTTACACGAGTGTATCTGTCACTGTTGTTTCGTGATAACACATACAGTGAAATTAATGCATAACACTGGGAAAGCGTGCCCTTTCTATGGAGGGAAGGGACGCTGCGGAAGCCACAATCTTCGAAGGAGTTATGTGGAAAGATAAATATAGACTAGCCCGAAGGTTGTTCTGCATATGAATATTGGGTGACTTAGCCCAAGGCAAAGACACAGGCTTCGATTAGGAGCAGCCGTGGAGAATACACATATGGGATCCCCGTAGGGTCACACATATGGGACCCAGCCTAAACCCGGTTCTCAAGGATTCAACGGATAAAGGCCTGGCACCGGATGCCCCGCCATGTCCGGGCCGAGGATGTTGAAGGACTCACAGGTTTTTCACTCTGGAGAATATGGAGCACACTAGGGTGCAGCAAGCCGACAGAGCCGGGCCTCTCAGTGCTTCTAGTGCACGGAACAGAGTAAAGCCAGGGCTGGGTCTGCCTCTTCCAGGGGCAACGCTTGCAGGTTCACTACCTGGTCTCTGAAAGGAGTGGTAGGAACCTTGGGCACATAGCCAGGCCGGGGTCTCAGTACAACATGGTTGTCACCCGGCCCGAACTCTAGTCAGAGAAAGGAGAGGAACACCACTCGACGAACAGGTTCCACTTCAAGGCGTACGCACGTCTTGTAGACTGCGCTCCCGCAGAAGTACCTCTGGGGGTAAGTCACCTAGAACCTCCGCGTCCTGTCCAGGGACCAGGCATAGAGTTTCCAAAGGTCCGGACGCAGGTGCCAT
This sequence comes from Leuciscus idus, assembly GCA_021554675.1. Lineage (NCBI taxonomy): Eukaryota > Metazoa > Chordata > Actinopteri > Cypriniformes > Leuciscidae > Leuciscus > Leuciscus idus. Next base: position 31,291,390 of record CM038640.1, on the reverse strand, counting down.
AGGGTGCCCCGTCTCTGAGTCAGAAAGTCCTTCCTCAGAGGAATAGGCCAGGGAGGGACTGTCACGAGGAGCATGAGTTTTGGGAACCAGGTCCGGGTGGGCCAATAGGGAGCCACCAGAAGGACCTGCTCCTCATCCCCCCTGACTTTGCACAGCGTCTGTGCAAGTAGGCTCACAGGGGGAAACGCATATTTGCGGAGGCCCCGGGGCCAGCTGTGAGCAAGTGCGTCCGTGCCGAGTGTTCCTTCAGTCAGGGAGTAAAACAGCTGGCAGTGGGAGGTCTCTGAGGAGGCAAACAGGTCTACCTGAGCCTCCCCGAACTCAGAGCCTCGCCCAATCGTCAAGATAGTTGAGAATGTGAACACCCTGTTCTCTCATGGGAACAAGGGCCCCCTCCGTGACTTTCGTGAAGATACAGGGAGACAGGGACAGCCCGAAGGGCAGGACCTTGTACTGATATGCTCGAACGCAAAGCGCAGAAACGGCCTGTGTCGAGGAAGAATCGAGACATGAAAGTACGTGTCCTTCAGGTCGATTGCTGCAAACCAATCTTGGAGATGGATGCATTCGAAAATGCGTTTTTGCGTGAGCATTTTGAATGGTAGGTTGTGGAGGGTCCAATTCAAAACTTGCAGGTCCAAGATCGGTCGTAACCCACCACCTTGCTTGGGTACAATGAAGTAGGGACTGTAGTGCCCTGACCTCATTCAGCTGGAGGAACCGGCTCTATCGCGTCCTTTGCCAGTAGGACTGCGATCTCCGCTCGCAAGACATGGGCATTGGCTGCTCTCACTGTAGTGGAGTGGGTGGCCTGAAACTTGGGAGATGCCGGGCGAACTGAATCACATAGCCTGATGGTCCAAATGAGCCAGCGAGATGGACTGGGGAGCGCTAACCAGGCTCGCAGAGACCGTACAAGCGGGACCAAAGGGATGGTAGGCGTACCAGGAGTGGGGCAGCGAGGTGGAACACAGGGACTCGGCTCGGGAGGCTCTCTCTGGGAAGCGGCCTATAGCGGAGTCTGAGTGTGCTGTGCAACACTTACCTAGTTCCATGAGGTGCAGGAGGCGGCTTGGTTGCGTTCTCGAACTGCACACTGCTATAGAAGAGGCGGATGAGAGTGGTGAGGATTCTCTCCCCCCACTGCTCTTCGGACCTAGAGATGGAAGAAACTGCTCTTTTATTGAAATTTGGGTACCGCTGGTTTTGAGGCCAGCGGCGGAACAAAAACAAAAGGGAACAAAGGATTTCCCACCCGGCCCTCTTCCGGGGGAGGAAGCGGTGCGATCACTGTCTCCAGAAGAGCAGTCCCATCCATCTCCGGGTCGCCTGTCCAAGGGCTGCTTGCTCTTGGCTTTACCACCCTTCTTGGTGGGGGCCTGGACGGGCGGGGGGGCCTGCCTGTGACTGGCTCCATGGCGCCGTTTAGGTGGTGGCTTCTGCTGCATGCAGGAGCGAGGGCAGACGCAGGAGGTCACCCCCGGCGACGAGCAGACTGAGGGGCCGCAGGCGATAGGGTGGATGCAGCAGCTGACCGCCGCGGCAGGATGTGCTTGATGGCCTCAGTCTGATTTTGTGCAGCCGAGAACTGCTGGGCAAAGTTCTCGACCGCGTCGCCGGAGAGGCCGGTCTGGGACACGGGGGAGTTAAGGAACCAGAGCTTGTCTCCCTCATGTCGGCCACAGCTGCATAAAAAGGGCCCGCTCCACTGGCGGGATACGCGTGTATCCCTTGGCCGCCCCGCCATCAAGGGTGGTGAGGGAGGAGAAGCCACCGGAACAGTTTCTGGCAGTAAAAGGTGCTGTCCACGTCCCCGTAAGCTCCTTGTGCACTTCGGGGAAGAAAGGCACTGGGGTGGGTTGCTGAGAACCAATGCGCACCACCCCGAGATACCAATCGTCCAGCCTCAAGGGTTCGGGACATGGTGGAGGATTCCACACGAGCCCGATCCTGTTGGCGGCCCGGGAAAGCATGGCCATCATCTCCGGGTCAGTCTCGGGCACCGTTGGCAGCACCCGAAGGATGCAATGTTGCGCCGAGTAGGGTTCCTAGGGGGTTGGTTCCTCGAAGGAAGAGCGCTCATCATAATCCTCAGGTCTCCCGTGCCAGAGCCCGAAGCAACCCTCTGAGGAGGGTTAGATCGAGGCGCAGGCACGGGGACTCCGCCCCTTTGCAAGGACGAGAGTCTTGACCGCAGCTCCAAGATGGTCATCTCTCCACAATGGGCACATGACTCATCCACAACAACGATTGTGACCATCCCGCGGTCATCCAGAAACACACAGATAGAATGTCATCTTTGTAAAGACGCGTTCTATCTGTGTAAGCTCTTTTACTGGTGCTGAGACACGCAGGGGAAGAGTCATGCAAACACAGACAGGAATGTGCGCCTGACTGTGTGATTCTCTGTCGCTGATCTTACCAGCCATCAATACAGCTTTTGAGCGCTCTCACCTGCGAACCTTACCAGCTGTAAAAACAGCTTTTTGTTTGCTTAAGGGCAAAACCAAAAACTAGAGAAGGGGAGAGAGAGAAAAAGATCGTGCTGCTGCGTCGTCACGCCCGCACCAGAGTGGAGATATCCAAAAAAGAAACTTGCTCGTAATAGTCAAACTCTTGTAGTTTAAAGAGAGCACCGAAGTGCTTGGCTCCGAAGCAAAAAAACTGAAGTGCTATCACACCAGCTGCTCATTATACAGTGGGGAGAACAAGTATTTGATACACTGCCGATTTTGCAGGTTTTCCTACTTACAAAGCATGTAGAGGTCTGTAATTTTTATCATAGGTACACTTCAACAGTGAGAGACGGAATCGAAAACAAAAATCCAGAAAATCACATTGTATGATTTTTAAATAATTAATTTGCATTTTATTGCATGACATAAGTAATTGATCACCTACCAACCAGTAAGAATTCCGGCTCTCACAGACCTGTTAGTTTTTCTTTAAAAAGCCCTCCTGTTCTCCACTCATTACCTGTATTAACTGCACCTGTTTGAACTCGTTACCTGTATAAAAGACACCTGTCCACACACTCAATCAAACAGACTCCAACCTCTACACAATGGCCAAGACCAGAGAGCTGTGTAAGGACATCAGGGATAAAATTGTAGACCTGCACAAGGCTGGGATGGGCTACAGGACAATAGGCAAGCAGCTTGGTGAGAAGGCAACAACTGTTGGCGCAATTATTAGAAAATGGAAGAAGTTCAAGATGACGGTCAATCTCCCTCGGTCTGGGGCACCATGCAAGATCTCACCTCGTGGGGCATCAATGATCACGAGGAAGGTGAGGGATCAGCCCAGAACTACACGGCAGGACCTGGTCAATGACCTGAAGAGAGCTGGGACCACAGTCTCAAAGAAAACCATTAGTAACACACTACACCATCATGGATTAAAATCTTGCAGCGCACGCAAGGTCCCCCTGCTCAAGCCAGCGCATGTCCAGGCCCATCTGAAGTTTGCCAATGACCATCTGGATGATCCAGACGAGGAATGGGAGAAGGTCATGTGGTCTGATGAGACAAAAATAGAGCTTTTTGGTTTAAACTCGCCGTGTTTGGAGGAAGAAGAAGGATGAGTACAACCCCAAGAACACCATCCCAACCGTGAAGCATGGAGGTGGAAACATCATTCTTTGGGGATGCTTTTCTGCAAAGGGGACAGGACGACTGCACCGTATTGAGGAGAGGATGGATGGGGCCATGTATCGTGAGATCTTGGCCAACAACCTCCTTCCCTCAGTAACAGCATTGAAGATGGGTCGTGGCTGGGTCTTCCAGCATGACAACGACCCGAAACACACAGCCAGGGCAACTAAGGAGTGGCTCCATAAGAAGCATCTCAAGGTCCTGGAGTGGCCTAGCCAGTCTCCAGACCTGAACCCAATAGAAAATCTTTGGAGGGAGCTGAAAGTCCGTATTGCCCAGCGGCAGCCCCGAAACCTGAAGGATCTGGAGAAGGTCTGTATGGAGGAGTGGGCCAAAATCCCTGCTGCAGTGTGTGCAAACCTGGTCAAGAACTACAGGAAACGTATGATCTCTGTAATTGCAAACAAAGGTTTCTGTACCAAATATTAAGTCCTTTTTTTCTGATGTATCAAATACTTATGTCATGCAATAAAATGCAAATTAATTACTTAAAAATCATACAATGTGATTTTCTGGATTTTTGTTTTAGATTCCGTCACTCACAGTTGAAGAGTACCTATGATAAAAATTACAGACTTCTACATGCTTTGTAATTGACCTGCAAAAAAACCTGCAAAATCGGCAGTGTATCAAATACTTGTTCTCCCCACTGTATACCCGTGCTGCGAGACTGAACAGCTGATGCAAATGATTGCATGCCAATGTGTATTGGCTCGTTTTAGTTTCACTCGAAGTAGATTGGCCTCTCTAGCGAGATTCCTATTCGTCAGTCTGGACGTGGCGTCGACTGAATGAATAAAAACATTTTAAACGTCAAAAATGTCAAAAGACATTTAAAACATTTTTTTTTTTATACTAATGTCAAAACAATTAAATTATTAAAACTAACTAAAATGAAAATGGAAAAAAAAAAAAATATTACATGAAATATTTAAATAAATTAACTGCTCCGGAGAAAAAAACGTAATAACAGACAGCTGAACGTAATCAGTTACCGTTTTGGGTTCCTGAAAATGCAAACTTTTGAAAACGGGTTTCAAAGTACACGTTTTTAAAAACTGTCTCCGTGTAAACGATAAAAACGCAAATCTCTGAAGATGATGACGTCATGCACATGCGTATTACGTGTTCAGTCTAGTGTTTCATCACCATCTAATGGCCTGGCAGCAGAATACAGGGTTTTTAGTCGTTTTTTGTGGATCCGTGTGAAGGAGGATCGTTTTGACAACGGTGTCGAAGAAAACTCAAAGGAAAAACTTCTCCATTTTCAGCATATCGTTGTCATGTAAATGTACCCTCAAGATAGATAGACAGATTGTTTATTTAGCCACACGGAAATGCCGGTGGAATTTGTTTTTGGTACAGAATGTTTAACCTCTACATCATCATACATTACAAACACAAATAGACAATACACTTCACAACATGTAACAATACAAGATACAGTGGGTGAATGACCATACATTTACATTTATTCATTTAGCAGACGCTTTTATCCAAAGCGACTTACAAATGAGAACAATAGAAGCAGTTAAACTAACAGTAGGACAACAATATGCAAGTGCTATGACCCTTCTCAGTTTAATCTAATGCAGTACATGGTATTTTTATTTTTTTATTTTTTTAAATAGAATAGAAGAGAAAGTGTTAGTATTACTGGATCAAGTGCTGTCAAAAAAGAAGCAACCGTTTCTTGAAAGTTGTTATGGACTCAGCAGCTCAGGTTGTTTTAGGCAGATCATTCCACCAGCAGGGAGCAGTCATGGTAAAGGTCAGAGAAAGAGATTTTGTGCCTCTTTGAGATGGCACCACAAGACGTCTTTCACTTGCAGAGCGCAAGTTTCTGGATGGCACATAAGTCTGAAGTAATGAGTTTAAGTAAAGGGGAGCAGAGCCAGTGGTTGTTCTGTAGGCAAACGTCAGTGACTTGATTTTTATGCGAGCGGCAACTGGCAACCAGTGCAATTTTGTGAGGAGAGGAGTGAAGTGCTCTCTTCGGCTCGTTAAAGACCACTCTGGCTGCAGCATTCTGGATCAGTTGCAGAGGTTTGACCATGCAAGCTGGAAGACCAGCCAGGAGAGCATTACAATAGTCCAGTCTGGATAGGACTAGCGCTTGGACAAGGAGTTGTGTAGCATGCTCTGATAGGAAGGGCCTGATCCTCCTAATGTTGTACAAGGCAAATCTACATGACCGGGCAGTTCTAGCAATGTGGTCTGTGAAGTTCAATTGATCATCAATTACCACTCCAAGGTTCCTGGCTGACCTTGATGGAGTTATGGATGACGAGCCTAGCTGAATGGTGAAGTTGTGATGAAGTGTTGGGTTGGCTGGGACCACAAGTAGCTCTGTCTTCGCAAGGTTTAGTTGAAGGTGGTGGTCCTTCATCCAGCCAGAAATGTCTGTCAGGCAGGCTGAGATACGATCAGCTACCGTCGGATCATCAGGCTGGAATGAGAGGTAGAGTTGTGTGTCAGCAGCGTAGCAGTGATAGGAAAATCCATGTTTCTGAATCACAGATCCTAGTGATGTCATGTAGATGGAGAAGAGAAGTGGTCCAAGCACTGAGACCTGAGGCACTCCAGTAGCTAGATGTTGGGTCTTAGACACCACACCCCTCCATGATACCCTAAAGGGCCTATCTGAGAGGTAAGACTTGAACCATTGGAGTGTGGTTCCCGAGATGCCCTTCATCTTTAGGATTGACAGGAGGCACTGGTGGTTAACTGTGTCAAAGGCAGCAGACAGATCCAGCAGGATGAGAACTGAGGATTTGGAAGCTGCTCTTGCCAGTCTCAGAGTTTCAATTACTGAGAGCAGGGCAGTCTCAGTTGAGTGTCCGCTTTTGAAACCAGACTGATTGTTGTCCAAGAGGTTGTTCTGTGTAAGGAAGGAAGAGATCTGGTTGAAAACAACTCGTTCAAGTGTTTTCGCAACGAATGGAAGAAGAGATTCCGGTCTGTAATTTTTCAGATGTGCTGGATTTAGAGTGGGTTTCTTAAGCAGTGGGTTGTCTGAGTCTGCTTAAATGCTGTGGGAAAGGTACCAGTGTGAAGGGAGGTGTTTATGATGTGTGTGAGTGCGGGTACAACTGAGGATGAAATGGCTTGAAGTAGGTTAGTGGGAATAGGATCAAGCGGACAGATGGTAGGGCGATTGGAAAGGAGTTTGGAGACTTCTGCCTATGAAAGTAGAGATCAGCATTACCAAACGTGGACGTATTCCACTAGAAACAAACATTGATGTATTATTTTAATTTAATACTGTGAAGCTGCTTTGATACAATCTGTATTGTGAAAAGCGCTATATAAATAAAACTTGAGAGAAGGAGGGTAGAATGTGTGTGTTAGCTGGTAAAATGTGTGTGTCAGTTTGTGGATTGGTAAATTGGCCGCTGATGGCGGTTGTTTTATTTATGAAGAATGTGGCAAAATCGTATGAGAGGACAACTAAACTAAACTAAAGAGAGGAGTTCAGAGTCCTGATGGCTATGGGGAAAAGCTGTTTGTGAAGCTTTTGGTCTTGGTAGAGAGTGACCTGTAGCGCCTCCCTGAGGGAAGGAGCTGAAAGCGGTGGTGCGCAGGATGTGAGGGGTCGGAGATGATTTTCTTTGCTCGCTGTTGAAAAGGCCAGCTATGCATATATTGAGACATTAGCGCCTCCTTGTGACTTTAAGACGCATTACTCTGATGGCTCAGTAATTTTCCTTTTAACGGGTCAATATTGACCGGAAGCAGTTCAGAGAGCTCGTATAGAGACTTTGCTAGTGTCCCGCTGTTACTGTTGTTGTTGCAAAGTGCGTTCATATACAAGTGAGTGATTTATTTTATGTTATTCATTATCTTTAAAGAGCTGTGATTTTAATGAGAGATTGATTGTATCTGCTTTAGTTAGTTATAATCGCGTATGTATGCAACACGCATTGTCGATTGCATCATCCATATAGGAGGCTAGTGAAAGCATACATAGACAGCTATATATTGCTATTTACGTATAATATTGTGATTATAAGTCCCTTTGAGTCATTTTGGGTGTGTGTATGTTCTTATTTAAGGTGAAAGGGAGATTGTTTATATTAATGAAACCATATGTATCGATTCCAGTCAGCTCACGTGTCAGAGAACGTGATGCCAGTTTTCTTAAGTGCTAATATAGTCTCTACATGTCTGAATCTGTCATGATTCTGCCATCTTGTTCTTGGTTTTCTCTCGTCTTGCGGCAGAATCATGACAGGCCCTTGTTTTCATGTGCAGCACATGGCCATTTGTTTGGCCATGTGCTTGCGTTGTCTCGTCATGTAACCCCGCCCCCTTGTTACCCTTGGTTAGTCATTATTGTTTCATCTGTGTCACCTGCTGTCTTCATTAGTTTCTCCATATTTAATCCCCTTGTGTTTGCTGTCCTGTGTCGGTTCATTGTTAGACCTGCTATGGTGTTACATGTTATCTGCTATCCTTCATTGTGAGACTTTGCTCATTCCTGTGAGTACCCTGTCAAGAGCGTCATCAAGAGAGAATTCTGTTTCTGTATTCGCTATTTGTTTGTAGTCAAGTTATGTCAAGTCACAGTCTAGATTAGTCACTCCTTGTCCTGTATAGTCTTGTTTTGCCCCCTCGTGGGCTTTGTTTTCCCTTTTATTTGTATATAATAAACCTTGTGTGTCCTGCAAACTGTCTGCGATTGGGTTCATCCTTCAACCACATAACAGAATCGATTGCTATGTGTATAATTATGAACATAATGTACGTATAACTAACAGATTGAGTTCATTCTTGTTATTACTGTTTATTACTAATTTAGTATTATTATTTTTCTGTTTGTTTAGAACCACTCATACTACGTTACACTTCAAACCACTCTGTCATACCCTCTACTACTTGTACTGCAATTGTTCACTCAGCTCAATTCTACGACTGTAAATGTCTCTACCAGCCTCAATCCATTAAAGTGTACTTCGTCTCTGACCGGACGACTTATGTCTGCTCAATATCCACCAGCACCACACTAGTCTATCCAACACTCGCTTTACAGTCCGATGTGTATAGAGGGAATCGACTGAGGGCAGTGGTTTCCCTATGATCTTGGATGCTTTGTTGACAGTCTGCTGTAGTTTTTTCTTTGTTTGGCTGTCTGTGCTACCATAACATACTGTGATTGATGATGTAATGATGGACTCGATTGTAGCAAATTAGCTCTATGAAATATTAATAATCGATAATAACTGGTTATAATTGATTATGAATATTTGGATCAGTTAATATAATTAACTTAATGTCATAAATTAATATTACAATCAATTTACCTGTTTGTCCCTAATTGTTTATTAACTCTAAGAAATTTACATTTCTGGGTGTAGCAAATTATCTGTATGAAATATTAATAATCAATTAATGGTTATAATTGATTATGAATATTTGGATCATAATGTATCAAATAATGAGACTAAGTTTGATACTTGCATGTCTTGCCCATTTGCATTAAACTGTCCTGATGCAATTTGTTGAGACTCCAGTTGATCTTTGCTGATGTGGTCTTGATGAGAGAGAACCAGTGGTAGTCAGGGTATCTTTGGTGAATGGAAAGACAAGGCTGCAGCCTGGCACAAACTTGGAGGGTCCTTAGAAACTTCTAGTTCAGCAACATCTTTACGTCAGGATTCCAGTACGAGAGTAAGAGAGAGCGAAGAGAGCTAAGAGCTGATCTTTAAAGGGTGAAGATGTCGCAGCCTCTGGAGGTGTAAGAGCCAATAAGAAGTGTTCTCCTTTAAAGGGAAAAATTTCTTTTACGACCTATTGTTCAAGCAGGCCTTTGAACCTGTAATTTGATTTGATGTTAACACAAGAATCTTTAAGATGCTTGTAATACTAATGCGTCACAAAGTTAGCAAAATGTAATGTAAATGAACAAATCGGGGACGAAGATTGGAGTTTATAGAGACTAAACATGCCACAAAACCATAAAGTATAAACCTTAGTATGCAACAAGGTCTGAAACATTAATCCAAAAATTTACAAGAATACAAAGGCCAAACCACATAAAAGGGAAAATCATTAGATGGGAAAATTAGATACATGTTTACACATTTCTCAAGTGTTTATATATAGAATATATAGGATTAACAGGGTTTATTTATCTTCCTCAGTAAGAATTAAGTGAGCGTCACAGCCCTCTGCAAATTTCTTTTTGGGGTCGTAAAAGGTCTTATCAATCTTAATGATCCTGTAACAGGATCACCGGGTTCTGCCAGTGTGTTAGCTTCATTTGGGATGTTACTTTTGGGGGAAGTTTCATAAACCTTTGTTGGGAGAGTGAGTTTGCTGGATTATTCATTAAATAAATGAATAATTTGTGTTTGTCTGATTGGTCCAGATGCTACACGATGATAGCGGAATAGAACAAAACAAGGAGCTGATGTTTGATCCAGTATTTTTTAACCTGCCTGAGGAAGTAAACTCTTTGTTGAGCTTTTGCAATGGACTTTGGATTTGAGGACTTTGAATTTGCAACAACACTTTCACTCTTGTCCTTCCTTCACAATTTATCCCTTCCCTTCACCCAATCTTCCCCTCACTCAGTTCAATCAGAATGATTACATGAAAAATACAATGTTCTGTCAATGCAAGTTAATTGACAGTCATGTTTGGTATCATTTGAAATGTTTCAGTGCGATTGGTACAATGGTCTCAAGTCCAGAGAAATAGACATCTTTCAGATGTCAGGTATGCATATTTTACTCGTTATTTCTGAGCATTTTGTATTGTTTTGTATTGATTATCTTCAAAATGATTATGTAATTGACATTATAGATTTACCTGAGATTATTGACTCTACTAGATTATGCTGTATCCATGTTTCTGCTAATCTGTGACCAGGGTTGAGTACATTCTAGATCTCAGGTTAGATTGAGCATGTAGCACATCAGGCGAGATTCTACATGTCTGACTAACTGCTTGATTTTAGTTAAGTTGTTATATAGTTGCATTCACTATAGGGGACTAGTATGCTAAATGTAATGCTAAAAATGCATTTTAAATAGTATTAGCCATAACCTCTTGTTATTGTTTGAGCTTTAACTAAGTTGTTATATAAGCGACTGTAGGGGACCAAACAGAATTACTATTTAAATAATGGGAAGCATGGGCAGCCTATTAAATATTATTAAGTGTGCTTGCTGAAAGCAGCACACTTATTGTTCTTCTTAAGTTTTCTTATTATTATTATTAAGTGTGCTTGCTGAAAGCAGCACACTTATTGTTCTTCTTAAGTTTTCTTCTTCTTCTTATTATTATTATTATTAAGTGTGCTTGCTGAAAGCAGCACACTTATTGTTCTTCTTAAGTTTTCTTATTATTATTATTAAGTGTGCTTGCTGAAAGTTTTCTTCTTCTTCTTCTTCTTCTTCTTCTTCTTATTATTATTCCCAGGAGATAAATTTTGGCCAGCTCCTGCACCAAGGCCCTTTCAGACAGAGACACCGTTCCAACTTTAAAACGTCCGGTCAGTACCGGTGTAAGTTGCTCGCGAAGATGACATCACAAGTCCATGTCGTTCGTCCGCCATATTGGATTGAACAGAAAGTGTAAGGGTGGAATTCCTGCAGTGGTTCAAGCTGCAAGAACTGCCGAATGACTAAAGAAACGTTATTGGCAAGATGGTAGAAAACTGCACATTTCTTGTCTATACCACCCACTGCCACTTATACCAACGACGGAAATAAGCGCAGTTGCAATAGCTTAATATTTGTGGGAGAGCGTTGCTATAGATAGTGACAATATTGTATTGCAATATGTAGCACTTCAAAGTCAATACCAAATCAAAACTAGTTAGTACATTAGTTGCAATTGAAAAGGTTTAATGACAAATTATGGTTATGGTTACACTTAAAATAGTTACAAAATAGATGTACGAAATGTTGATAACTTATATTATTAATTGTACCCAGCATATATGAAAAATGTTACCTGAGAGAGAGAGAGAGAGAGAGAGAGAGAGAGAGAGACAAAGAAAAGAGGAGGCAAAAGGAGAGAGCCCCAAGAATAAGAAGAGAGCCCCCAAGAAAGGGACCCAGAGAAGAAGAGAGCCAGAGCATCAAAGAGCCAGAGCAACAGTTACAATCTTCTTTTATCCTTTCCTTGACCATGTGACTAAAACCCAAATGTGAGACATTCAAATTGACCAATCAGATAATTACACTTCCACCACTGTACTAAAGGTGTGACCCCCAAAGTACAAACATTTGGCCTGCAGGCCTAGATCACTATCAGCCCCTCTGTGCCTTAGGAACTCCAAATGGTCTTTGTGGTAGAAAGAGGGGGTAGAAAAACAGTCAAGCAAATATCTTTGTTCATTTAAAATATCTTGGATTATTTTCAATTCTACAAAAGCAAAAAAAAATTCACAGGTCACAAATTTGGTCCGAACTTCACGAAACTGGACGTACATGATCCTTGGTCCAAGCCTCACAAAAGTTACTAGAAGGATTTTTGATTTTCGCAAGCGTTTGCCCGTCACAGCCAAACGAAATCGGCGGCGTAGTCGCCAAACAGGAAGTTGTCCATATCTCAGGAACTCTGTCACATATCGAAACCAAACTTTGTACATGAACTCGGGACTCCAATGTGAGAATGCACAAGATCTGATTTATTTTTTATTTATTTTTATTTCAGGCTAATTGACAAACCCATTTACCTATGTCTGTGCAAAAGAGTTTCACCTCACACTTTTAATGTTAATGCATTTAGACAGTAGGTGGCACTGTTGTATTACATTTCACAGAGCTGCCAAGTCAATGTTTAGACTGCATTCGTTTTTACTAGGTTTGTCTTAATAAATGCATGGCCTGAATTAACTGGGAGGGAATTCCCTGCTTACATGGGTCACATGGGGGGATCTAAAAATTATGGGGGGGATAACTTTAGATGCATCGGTCTAATTTAATCATCTTCATTTATTAATATCTACAGATTTGTATGCATGAATTGTGCATTTCCAGTTCTCAAAACAGTTAATAACAAAACAAAAAACGGCCGAGCATTCAATGTTGTTACGCTGCAAGCTGATCAGTTGGTTCGTTGCTGCCGCGCTCTATCACTCCCACACCATAAAGAGCAAAATGGTTTTTAATGTTTCAATTTCGTGATTAAAATGACATAATTTGGAAGCGGATAATTTCTTCACAAACAGCTCATTATGACTCAATGTTAGAATGCTGCACCTACACTCGATAGTGTGAATAAGATCAGCGCAACGCAAAACACTGCATTGACAGCGTGAAACATATGATCTGTCTACGGCCAGGCAAGGGGCGTCGCTAGACCCCTTTTACTGGTGCACGTGCCCCAGTATAAATCTGCTGTGCCCCAGTAAATCTGAAGTTTGAGTTTAAGAATTAATTTTATTTGTTAGTATTTAATAGAAATTATATTATAGGGTAATATAAATTATCTACTTGCAACGCAGTAATAAAACAATCAACGCTTGTAAAAGCAACGCAGTTAAACCGAAAACAGAAGCTGACCCGCGCAACAGAAATCCATGTCCGCGCGCGTCTGTGTTACCTAGCAACTGCAGCGAGCGCACATTTGAGCACACCGAAGTCCGGTCAGGTGGTGTTGAAAAGAAAACATGACGAAACAAAAGTTTGTAAATAAGACAAATAATCTTATTTTTATTCATTATTGGCTTCTGTAGATGGACATCAGATTTTTTTTTTTTTTTTTTTGTACGAGGCAGGGACAGGGAAGCAGAGAGGAGAGATGATGAGTTTGAGGGAGGTAAGACTTGATTAACAATTTACATCATCAGACATCAGATGCAAAAGCATCAAGCCTCAGAAAAACCCATATGAAAAACCTTTGCCAAGTAATGGAATTGCACTTTACTATACGCAAAGACTTTTTATACAGAAAAACAGTGCACTAGTCACGCATTAGCCTACTATGAATGTGAGAAAGTGCAACGGAATATGGCGGATTAAGTCCCGTATTTGTTCCGATCAGACTGTTATGTTATATTCCGATACATACATGTAGGCTACGTGTGATAAACTCCTATACACTCCACTGCACACTGAACAATCAAAAGACACAAGATAGTAGTGTTTTACATAATTAATATCTGTGTGTAGTTTGGTGTGTATGTGGAATAATCATTTTATGTTTGTGTGTAGAGTTACTACGCAAAAACAAAATTTTTGGAAGAGTTAAAATAGTTTTGAATGTTGACAATACACATTAACATTTTGTAGTGTGGATCATTCATTGCAACATTTATCCCCATTCTCATGTTTAAGAATCTGTTATCTGCTTGATAAATCATTTATGCTACTGCTAACATGCTTTTAAAGCTATTCTCATCCAATTTTTTGGCCTTCAAACACCTTAAAATACACATATGTAGGTCCAAGAAATCCAAATTTTCTTGGGGGAGCATGCCACCCAAGTTACCCAACTACCCAGACTGGTGTTTTTTAAACAAATGTCCCTGCCTGCAGCACTGTATAGCACAGAAAATAAAACACATTGTTGTGTTCTGTACTACTCTCTTTGATTGTTTGTGATAACAATGAATCATTCTTTCGGATATGAAATTTATATTTAATTGACCTATCGGTAAGCCACAGCCTCCTAGTTACTGTTGCTATCTCAGACAAACAATGGGGGACCTGTGCCCCAGTAGAGCAACGCCCCTGGGCCAGGGCTCAGCGGAAGACAGAAAATGCCGGTCCAGCGCTGATTGAGGAATTAAATTCGAAAATAAAAGACAGTTTTTTCTCGCATCTGTGAATTTATTTTTTAATCGTTTGCTCTGAGATGAAGCGAATATATTTGTGTGGGAATTTCTCGCACTATAAAAGCTAACCTTGCGGGAATGGTTTAAATTATGCGCAATCCCAACATTCCCGCACCAAAATTCAAGGCCTGAAATGGCAGCGGGATGTGTAACTCTAGCATATGGCGCATATTTCATATAAAGTTAGGCAAGGCCAAACAGCGTTATCCATGTTGTTGCGATTGCATCGCTAGAGTAAGCTAATAGTGAAACTGATAGCGTTTTTCATTTAATTACAATATGAGGACTGACGGTAGGCTATAAAAATCAGCGTTTCTGTGTAGGTGATGACAACCATCTTGACAGCAGCAATCAAAGCATCGCGCTAATTACGGTAGACCTTAATTTGAGATAGTAAATTTGTTCCTAATCAAAGGGAACACTCAACCACAGAACAGCTGGGTGAGTTTTGTATTGGCTTATTGGATACAGTAAATGAAGACTGTCAACTTCTTTTCAATACTATTTCATCACCCAAAACACTCCCACTCTCTGCTGTATATTCATAACCAAATATTTCAAAACCAACAACCAAGCCACATAAACAATGCCATTGGCACTAGTCTACATTGCAGACATGTCTCTTAATGCACATAACTTTTCACCTTTTTGCACAATCTTGAAAAAAGTACTATTGTTGAAATTCTCAGATCAAGCAAACTTCAACGCACCCTTATCCACTACCTGTTCACGTTAGTGAACCGCACCCGAGCAAGCACACTTCGCAGTTCCTCCGGAAATGCATTCTAGTTAGTCATAACCTCTGCTCTGACTAATGATCAGACTGGCGAGTTTGTGACCATGAGATTCATGTTAACGGTCGGTGTGAGACTCTGAGCAACATTGGAATCTGAATAAACAAGTACAATCTAAAGTAAAGAGTTAAATAGAATAATAAAATATCTAGGTAAATATAAATGACCAATAATTCATTGGCATTTTAACCTAAATTCAAGGTCAAGATAAAATTGAGTCAGATAAAAGTGTAATTGAAATTAAATCACTTTGCGCACTGAAAAGACAGAACACACAGGAAACCTTCAGCCACACCATTGGACACCGTCATTGGGTCAATTGGGTGGACCTTAAAGAACAGACAGTTTGTCCTGTAATATTGTACATATTGACTGAGACAGATGTTGACAGACCTGTATGAGATGGAGATGATCTTCAGTGTGTGAGAGCTGCTCCAGTTCAGTGTTTCTCCTCTTCAGCTCAGTGATTTCCTGATCCAGCTCTTTAATGAGATCTTCAGCCTGTTTCTCTGCTGCTTTCTGCTGTTCCTCCATCATCTTCAGCTGATCAGACTGACATCTCTCAATGGAGCGGATCAGATCAGTGAAGATCTTAACACTTTCCTCTGTGTTTCTCTGATGAATGAGAACAGTTATATTTGTTAATCTATTCCATATTCACATATTATTTAAAGGGATATTTCACCCCAAAATGAAAATTCTATCATGTTTAATTAACCTCATTTTACTTAAAATGTGTGATTTTCAGTGTAACACAAAATAAATGTTTTGCATGCTGCTCTTGAGGGCTAGATGTAGTTAATCATCTCTGTATATTTAAGTTCCTCATTTTGTTCTGTTGATTTGTCGGTTATTATTTGTGCACAACACACTGTCTCGCATTTTGGCTGTTTATTCTGAGTATTATATTAAATCTTATGTTATTGAATCATCGTCTTCATCTTCTGTGGAACTAAGCATTACACATGAGGGTTACTAGATGATGGCAGAACCTGCAATTTAATTCAACGCTTTTATTAAATAGATTGAACTATTATGATGCATATCTTTTTTTAAACTTATTTTTTTGCTAGGATAGTTAGAGAGTGAACAGAAAGAGAAAGGGGGATCGGAAACGACTGTGAGTCAGGATATGAACTCGGGTTGATTGAAGCACAAACCTTTCTCAGCTCTACTGAGTGTTTGATCTCTTGAATCTTCTTCATTCTGTCCTGGATCATCTGATGAACGTCTGTCTGTGTCTGAACCAGCTGATTCTACATACAGAGAAACACAGACACATTTATCCCTGAATATAGCTTTCCATCTTCTTACAGTCTTATTTATTTTTTTAAAACCATTTAAAGATCAAATGAATTCAAAATTATAGTTTGAATCTTTTAGTCCATGTCTGACTGTTTTGAGAGTGACAAAATCAGCTTTTATCAGATGTAATGAAAGGTTCTTCAACATGTCAAGACTCAGGAAAGAAAACATCTAGGTTACTAATGTAACCCCCATTCCCTGAAGGAAGGAACGGAGACGTTATGTTGGACTGAACTGATGTATTGCTATCTCGCATTAGAGCCCAATCACCTTTGAGTGGTAACAGAACAAGACAATGTGAGATTTACATTGCAATCCACTCCCCACTTCTGGGTAAAACTCTGACATTAAGTTTTCTGCTGAGGATCTGAGAAGGGGTCCCGGACGTTTCAGCGGAGGTACAGGCGTTGTGTACAGGCGTCTAGGTTACATCAGTCAGTCACGTTCGACATTCCCAGTCATCCAGCCGCGGGACATGGTTGGAGGATTCCACTCAACATCCGGTCCTCTGCAGGAGCCCCGAATGAGATGCTGGGTCCCCCATGGGACCGCGGGGATTCACCCATCGACAGAGTCACACCAACAAAGGAACAACTTATATAACTGGAAACGGGAAGTGGATTGTGATGCAAATCTCTTTCGCCAATGTGCATTGGCTTGTTCTGTTACCACTCGATGGTGATTGGGCTCTCAGGCGAGATCCCTATACGTCAGTTCAGTCCGTTGTAACGTCAAACGTGACTGACTGATAGGGAACTGAATTTAATGGGGTGTTTAAAGTGCTTTGTTTGTAACTCTTTACCTTCTTCTCTCGACTCTCCTCCTCTATAGGAACAGTGTTGTGAGTCCTGTGTTCTCCTTCAGTGCAGGACAGACAAACACACGTCTGGTCATCTCTGCAGAACAGCTCCAGAGGTCTCTCGTGTTTCTGGCATATATAATCCTCCAGATTTTCCACAGCGTTGATCAGTGTGTGTTTCTTTAGACGTGGGACTCTGAGATGAGGCTCCAGATGAGAGTCACAGTAAGAGCTTTGACACGTCAGGCAGGTCTTCACTGCTTTCTGCTTTCTTTCACCACAGAAGTCACAGAACACCTCAGATTCTCCTGGACTGAGCTTCTCCTTAAAGTGTTGCACAACCTCTCTGAATGTTGTATTAATCTTGAGCTTAGGTCTTCTGCTGAATCTTTCTTTACAGAGTGGACAGAAGCAGGTCTGTGAGTTCGGCCAGCACTCGCTCAGGCAGGTTCTGCAGAAGTTGTGTCCACATGGAGTGGTGACTGGATCAGTGAACACTTCCAGACAGATGGAGCACTGGATCTCCTCATTTAGTGCTGGACCACTGGAGGATGCCATGGCTGAAAAGATAAGTAATGACGACAATATATCATCTGCATTGCTGAAGAGAGCAATACAAGAAATGTTCACTGAGTAAATTAGTTTGTGTTCTATAATGTATGTTGCATGGTTAAAAATGATTATAACTAAAATCTGTACTATCCACCAATGTTAAGCAGTCAAAGTAGCCATACGTGCCATAAACTGGCATATATGAGTCATCAGTTTCTGACAGGAAGTTCCTCCACCATTAACTCTAACCTCATTGAGCCTATAAGCTCCACCTCTAACTGCCAGTCTGAGACTGCTGGCCTTATACTTTAGATGGCTGTAGTCAGATTTATTGCGCTGCAAAAGAATCATCTAAATACAGAAACTAAACGTGTCTCTGGGAGCCACAGTACAGCAAACCATTTTTTACAACACCATTTTATACAATCATGAAAAGGTCTTTATATATATAAAAGACAGCACAGAAAGGGGTGAAATTGTAATTTTTCAAACCAATAACCCACTAAGCAAACATCTGTACACACCAGGTGTCAGTTTTTTTAATGGACTTTTACTAGAAAAATCGGTAACACTTTATAATAACTGCATGCTATTAATCATTAGTTAAGCATTACTAAACAGTCGATTCATCATTTATAAAGCATTAATAGACATTAATAAGCAGTTTATAAATACAGATATAAATGCTTTATTCTTGATTTATAAGCATATCTATAATGTGTTTAATAATTGTATTATCTTACAAAGCATGTAGAGGTCTGTAATTTTTATCATAGGTACACTTCAACTGTGAGAGACGGAATCTATAACAAAAATCCAGAAAATCACATTTGCTCACATTGGCTCTCACAGACCTGTTAGTTTTTCTTTAAGAGGCCCTCCTGTTCTCCACTCATTACCTGTATTAACTGCACCTGTTTGAACTCGTTACCTGTATAAAAGACACCTGTCCACACACTCAATCAAACAGACTCCAACCTCTACACAATGGCCAAGGCCAGAGAGCTGTGTACGGACATCAGGGATAAATTGTAGACCTGCACAAGGCTGGGATGGGCTACAGGACAATAGGCAAGCAGCTTGGTGAGAAGGCAACAACTGTTGGCGCAATTATTAGAAAATGGAAGAAGTTCAAGATGACGGTCAATCTCCCTCGGTCTGGGGCACCATGCAAGATCTCACCTCGTGGGGCATCAATGATCATGAGGAAGGTGAGGGATCAGCCCAGAACTACATGGCAGGACCTGGTCAATGACCTGAAGAGAACTGGGACCACAGTCTCAAAGAAAACCATTAGTAACACACTACGCCGTCATGGATTAAAATCTTGCAGCGCACGCAAGGTCCCCCTGCTCAAGCCAGCGCATGTCCAGGCCCGTCTGAAGTTTGCCAATGACCATCTGGATGATCCAAAGGAGGAATGGGAGAAGGTCATGTGGTCTGATGAGACAAAAATAGAGCTTTTTGGTCTAAACTCCACTTGCCGTGTTTGGAGGAAGAAGAAGGATGAGTACAACCCCAAGAACACCATCCCAACCGTGAAGCATGGAGGTGGAAACATCATTCTTTGGGGATGCTTTTCTGCAAAGGGGACAGGACGACTGCACCGTATTGAGGAGAGGATGGATGGGGCCATGTATCGTGAGATCTTGGCCAACAACCTCCTTCCCTCAGTAACAGCATTGAAGATGGGTCGTGGCTGGGTCTTCCAGCATGACAACGACCCGAAACACGCAGCCAGGGCAACTAAGGAGTGGCTCCATAAGAAGCATCTCAAGGTCCTGGAGTGGCCTAGCCAGTCTCCAGACCTGAACCCAATAGAAAATCTTTGGAGGGAGCTAAAAGTCCGTATTGCCCAGCGGCAGCCCCAAAACCTGAAGGATCTGGAGATGGTCTGTATAGAGGAGTGGGCCAAAATCCCTGCTGCAGTGTGTGCAAACCTGGTCAAAAACTACAGGAAACGTATGATCTCTGTAATTGCAAACCAAGGTTTCTGTACCAAATATTAAGTTCTGCTTTTCTGATGTATTAAATTATGTCATGCAATAAAATGCAAATGAATTACTTAAAAATCATACAATGTGATTTTCTGGATTTTTGTTTTAGATTCTGTCACTCACAGTTGAAGAGTACCTATGATAAAAATTACAGACTTCTACATGCTTTGTAATTGACCTGCAAAAAAACCTGCAAAATCGGCAGTGTATCAAATACTTGTTCTCCCCACTGTAAATGCTTTACAAGGCATAAATAGTCCTCACTTTAGATGAGCTCACAAAAATAGTTAACTGACCACTACTAAATGCTTTATAACTACCTGAATTAACCATGAATTACAGTAGAAATACATGTTAATAAAGCATTTATTAACACACTAAGTAACTATTACTATATGTCTGAATAATAATATGTATTTAAACAGTTTATTAATCATTTACTTACACTTTCTAAGTGATCTTATGAACCACTGACAACTCCTAAATAACCGGTTTGTAAATAATGCAATACTTCATTTTGAAATTATAAATTGATAATTAATAAAGTATGAAAATACAATTATTAAACACATTCTAGATATGGTTTTAATCAAGAACAAAGCATTTATAACTGTATTTATAAACTGCTTAATGTCTATTAATGCTTTATAAATGACGAATTAACTGTTTACTAATGCTTACTAATGATTAATAGCGTGCAGTTATTATAAAGTGTTACAGAAAAATCATTTAGATTTTTCATTCGTTCATTCTGTCGCTAGTTTAAGTACATCTCTAAAGTGTTAGGTGACCACAAATAATCAAACTTTGATTAATAACCAAATTTTTTTTTAAATGACAGTATTTTACCAACAATCTGATGCTGCTTCATGCTACCAAACTACTGAACTAGTTCTAACATTTCCATCGCTTACCTGTGAGTGAATATGAGATCTGGTCATTAATTTCAGAGTTTCTGAAATGAAATGCTGTTGTTTGATGAAGCTTCCTGTTCATCTGTCTAGTTTCACTTTCACTGAAATCTTTTACATACTTGCAGTGATGCTATAGCTCCGCCCATAATCATAAATATGGAACAGTTCATAATTCATCCCTGCTGAGTGTGTAAACAGTGTAAGAAACTTTTATCAAGTTATCAGTAATCACTATTGCAGCTTGATAGAAACGACACACGCTAAACATGTTTCACAGTGAATGAAAGCATGTTTAAAAAGTCTGTACACAAAGTCGAGACTCCTGCCCGTAGAAACGCAAGGTCCGACAACAGGCTGAAGGTTTGGTGACAGGCGGGGGTGATTGTCCCCTTGTTAGTGGTGAGTTGCCACGCCCATCTCGGGACTCGGCTGTGAATCCAGTGCTTAAGCGGCCTCATATGAAGCAAACCGAGCGGCGTTACTGCAGCTGCGGATGCCATATACCCCAAGAGGTTTTGAAAGTGTTTCAGTGGGGCTGCTGTCCTGTGCTTGAGTGAATTCAAGCAATTCAACACCGACTGAGCATGTTGCTTTGTGAGTCACGCTGTCTGGTTGACCGAGTTCATCTCCATACTGAAAAAAAAGATCCTCTGCATGGGGGGAGAGTTGCTCTTTTCCAGTTGACCCGAAGCCCCAAAACTGGCTGAGGTGAACAGCACCCTGTGTTCGTACAACTGCTCTCGCAACTGGGCCAGTATGAGTCAGTCGTCAAGGTAGTTGAGTATGCGAATGCTGTGTTCTCCTCATAGGAACATGACCTCCGTGAAGACTAGAGGCTTCAGGGACAGCCCGAAGGGGAGACTTTGTACTGAAATGACTGACACTCTAACGCAAAGCAAAGACGCTTCATCAAGACATGAAAGTATGAATCCTCCAGGCCGATTGCTGCAAAAGCAGTGGGGAAGCGAGGTGGAGCGCAGGGACCCGACTCGGAAGGCATAGTGTCCAGAGGTGGGGTCTGAGTGAGCGGTGCAACATTTACCTGGCTCCAAGGTTGGGCAGGGGGCGCGTGAGAAGGCATAGCGTTCTCGAACCGGACTGTGACGTGTTCATTTATTTTAGATATGCTTAAAAACCATAAATTGTACTTCATTAAATATGATATTAAAAGTGTAAAAAGATTCCAGGAGAGTTGATATTATCTTTGTGTCTGTCAGTGATGTGGAGAAGCTTGCAACGGTTACACTGATGGAGAAGTTTGTTCCCACCGTCTCCGGGGCTCTCAGAAGCTCCTGGCATCGATGGACTGCCGTCAGCTCACTCAGGGTCACGGATTCACTGATATTGTGCTCAAACCAAAGTCAAAAACACTGCCATTGTAAAGCCTTCTACTCTCGCTTCTCTTGAAGAATATTACTGGATATAAGGATCATCTGCATTGAATAATAATTATGTATTTTTATTCACAACTGATCCTCCATGTTTTATTCATATCCTGTCTGTCTGTTGTAAAATTCATCTAGATATTCATGTGTATTTGCATAACAATTAGAAATCTGTATGGATTATACTCAATATCAGTAATATAATTGAACGCTTGTCTTTATTAAGATGCTGCAGTTATTACAAAGTAAAACCAAAAATCACACTATTTCACAATTCATTCATGTTTACAGCTGGAGAGGAGAGAGAGAAAATGGCTTCAGAGATTTCCTTACAAAATAACATGTACCATGTTTGGAAATTTTGTACATTATGTAGAATTTCACAATATAATATTAAATCATATTATTAAAATGTTGTAGGTTGAAATAATCAAAGATATTTGAAAAGGAACAAAGACATTTGCTTTTACTGTTTCAACCCCCCTCTTTCTTCCCCAAGGACTGTTTGTAATTCCTAAAGCACAGAGGCACTGATAGTGATCAAGGCCTTAATGTGGACAACCAGTGTCTTCTGATTGTCACACCTTTAGGAAGTTGTAATGATCTGATTGGACAGTTTGAATGTCTCACTTTTGGGTTACAGTCAGTCTGGCTTTTTTTTCTCTTCTCTTTTCTAAAGTCTCTCCCCCCCCCCCCCCCAATTGTATTTGACAATTACAAATAATGTGTAAACTTGACTTGGTATTGACTTTGAAGTGCTACATATTGCAATACAATATCATTACCCTCTAGCAACGCTCTTCCACATATTTAGCCTATAGTAACTGCGCTGTATTTCCGTCGTTGGTATAAGTAGCAGTGGATGGTATAGACAAAATATTTACAGTTTTCTACCATCTTGCTGATTACGTTTCTTTAGTCAATCGGCAGTCCTGCAGCCTAAACCCCTGTAGGAAAACCACCCTTACAATTTCATAGAATTTGAAAAGCAAACATATAATTGTGTTAATTCGAAAATATAAACTCCTTATAAGCTGCCCATTTAAATGTAACTAAAAAAAAATAAAAAATCACACAAAATAACTCACAAATATAATATTTCATTAAGTGGATGTTTTGTCAGTGACTGATTTTTAAGGGCCTGAATATAGTTTTATTTTTTTTTGCAATTGTACACATTTTGCCTATTATATATTGTAAGTAAGAACTTCTTGATTGTGGTTTGTGCAAATAATTTTTTTTTATAAAAACAGCAATCTTTTCAGATTTTTTGCTTGATGGATTATCAAGAACTGAATATTGATTCTCATCAATCAGACCCAGAACCCAGACTCCATCTTCAGGTCTCATGGATTCGCTGTATCAGGATCCAGAGTCACATCCACTGAGAGAGATCAGACATTATCAATCAACTTCAGAACAAACATTTTCAGATGTACAGTATATAATACAGATTAACAAAGTATTGTAAGTGTATTGACGAAAATGGTGTCAATCACACTGTACCTGCAAACTTCTGCACAAACTTCAACCCTGTGGACACATGTAATGAAATTGTATTATATTTAAAGTCTCCTAATAATGTTTTAGAGTCTCCTACAACAGGTTTACATGCATCAAAGGTCAAAAAACGGTTTCATTTTCTCATAGGGCGTATAGGGAGTCAACTGATATCCAATTTTTCCATTTTGGCCATTTTGAATAATGGCCACCTAGTGGTGAAAAAAAAATATTTACATGCCTATAACTTTGGATTTGGTTGACTTATTTTCATGGGAGTCATCTCCTATAATCCTGAATCCTTGCCGAGTGTGACAATCCCAAACATTCTAGGTTTTGCCTTATGGTTAAAGCAAAGTTGTAAATTTGCGCTTAAAAAACATTTGCCAATATCTACAAAGCCTTTAGACTGGTCGAGACGAAACCACCATAGGAAGTTTGGAAACATAGGTCGTTGACTGTACGCTGATGTCCAAATGTCAAAATTTTTATAGTAATTGGCAAAAAAATCAAATCAAAGTCACCCATGGGTCATTTCTTATACTCTCGTACATATAAATGTCCTATAACTCCAAAACAAAATGAGATATTTTCACCAAATTTCAGACACACATGTATGGGCTCACTCTGAGAACACATAGAAAAAGAGATGGAACTGCGCCTTGGTGGCGCTATAATAGAACAAAACAAGGACATTGCCATTAATTACAATATAATATCATGATATTAAATACACCTGTGCCAAATTTTATGCAGTTAGCATTAACACAGGCAAAGTGATAAAAAAACTGATAAGGGACAAACATGTCCATAAGATGCACAAGGGAAGTTAAACCTTTAAAAGCAATTCAAGTCAACCGGTCTCTGTTCTCCTCCCGTTTCCACGGTAGTGGTGCTGGATCTCTTGCTGGAGCTGGGCTCGTGTTCGGCGTGGAAACTTCTAACTTCAGACCGCCGGCCTGCGTTTCACTCTTAGCTAATTAAGTTTATTCTTTAAAACAAATGATAGCCTTACTCTAATAGTTGTATGAAAACACTTAGGTTAAAGGTTGTAGATGCTATGCCACGTATCTTGTGAAAACTGGGATAATTGTTTTAATTGCATAGCAATTTTAAGTTGCATGTGTGACTATGTTGAATTTGTTTGTCTCCCTAGTGGAAGACTCTGCTATTTTTCCATATAGCTGCAGTAAAACCACATAAAGGAGCATAGAATTGCCATGTGCCATAATGTTAATCACAATTTGCATTAACCATGAAAATGCTTTCCTCAAACAGGATTCAGTAACTCTGTACTTTGCACTTTTATCATGGCTCCTTAACTGAAACATTGGTTTCATTGATCACAGCTCATACTCACATTCTCAGGCTGCACTCTCAGAAAAAAAGGTACAAAAGCTGTCACTGTGGCGGTACCTTTTCAAAAGGTACACTTTTGTACCTTAAGAGTGCATATTTACATATTTACCAAATCTGCATCACAATGGTAAAACCTCCTCTGTTATGAGGTTGGAGAGAGATGAACCCAATCGCAGACAATGCAATAAACACAGATTTATTCAGACAAAACAGGGAAAACAAAACCCACAATGGGGCAAAACAAGGCTGGAGGGCAAAAACAAAGACTAACTACACTAGACTAAGACTTGACAGATAACTAGACAAATAACTAACAGCAACAACAAGATCAGGACTTTACAGACAGAGTTCTTCACAAGGTACTCACAGGAAGGTTAACACACTGAGAATCACACACAATGAACCGGCACAAGACAGCAAACACAAGGGGATTAAATAGGGAGAAAACTAATGAGGGAAACAGGTGATGGCGATGATACACTAATGATAACAAGAAGAGATAACAAGGGGGCGGGGTAAGGTGACAAGACAAACACAAGCACACAGCCCAAACAAATGGCCATGTGCTTACACATAAAACATGGGTCTGTCATGATCCTGCCTCAATAATTAAACAACATCAAGACTAGATGGCAGGATCATGACATCCTCACCTTTGGTTGGGGGGCATGATGAATTTACACATAGCCACAGCTAAATTATGTCCAAATAATTTGATCTTAATTTAACATAATTTGATCTTCACACAAAGTCAAATCTTCATCTATCTATTCTGCTTCACAAAATTAATGCATACAATGTTATTTAAGTCTTTACATCTAGACTGAATTATAACTGTGAACTGCATCCTGTAATTGTTTGTTTTGTTTTTTCTTTGGGTTTACTTAAACGTTAAATTTTGATATAAAAAACGTTACTTTTACGTTAAATTTTAAATTGTATGTCAGTATTTCTCATTTTTACCCAAGTAAAAAATTTTTGCATTCTCATTAATGCATTTGTAAACATTTCTGAAACTTATTTGGTTTCTGCTTATTAGTATTTTGTCCATTTTACTTGCAACAATGTTTTCGACATTAATTCATTGAATCTCTACACTGAATATTTTGCTGATATTCTTCATGAAATGGGGGTTTAAACCAGCATTTGTTGTTTTGTTGTAATGCAATTTATTTCAATGTTTCCAGAAACAGTGTAAGAGCTTGTAAGATCTTCTTTTATTCTCCCTTGACCATATTTTTAAGTACATCAATTTAAGGGCTTTTTGCCAGAGACTAATTTTAATCTGACCATATAAATCCTCTGGCCAATGACAAATGCCATGTGTCTGCTTTTGCTGTTTGTTGTGCTATATGCTCTATTAAATCACAGGATCCCTGCACCAAAGTTCACATCCTGTGTCCCGTCTCAGAAAGAGGAACCGGCATTTGCTCCCAGATTCAGTGGCCTGTTTTGTGGAGGTGGGAAATGTTCGTTGATGATATGCATATCTATGAACGTTGCAGACACCATTTGATGGAACCTCCTCATGCAGGGCTGAAAGAGAACAAAGACTGAAGACTGACCAACTGCTATTGCAACAAGCCTGGACGAAAAGTCAGAAGATGCAACTACACACAACAGAAAGCATGTCTTTATGAATTGTGTCACCTTTTGGACTCCATGTGTGTGCCAACTGTGCCAAAGGCGGAATTGTATTCATTTAAGATATTTTAAATGAACAAAGATATTGCTTTAGACACTGTTTCCACCCCCTCTTTCCACCACAAGGACCATCTGGAGTTCCTAAAGGCACAGGGGGTCTGATAGTGATCTAGGCCTGTAGGCCAACATGTTTGTACAATTGGGGTCGATGAATTGTAACACCTTTAGTGCAGTGGGGGAAGTGTAATTATCTGATTGGTCAGTTTGAATGTCTCACATCTGGTTTTAGTCACATGTTCAGAAAAGATAAAGGGAGATTGAAACTGTTGCTCTGTCTCTTTTGATGCTCTGGCTCACTTATTCTCTGGGTCCCTTTCTTGGGGCTCTCTCTCTTTACCTTCTCTCTCTCTCTCTCTCTCTCTCTCTCTCTCTCTCTCTCTCTCTCTCTCTCTCTCTCTCTATATATATATATATAACAGGTAACATTTACATGCTGGGTAAGATTATTGGTATATGTTATCATCATCTCATACATCTATTCAAGTCATTCGGCCGTCTTGCAGACTGAACCACTGCAGGAATCCACCCTTACAAACTATAGACAGACAGACAGACAGACAGACAGACAGACAGACAGACAGACAGACAGATAGATGGAACTAGACAAACAGACAGACAGATGAACTTATAGACAGACAGACAGACCAGACAGACAGATAGACAGATAGATAGATAGAACTAGAGATAGACAGACAGACAACAGACAGATAGATAGAACTATAGACATACATACATACAGACAGACAGACAGACAGACACAGATAGATAGACAGATAGATAGATAGAACTAGAGATAGACAGACAGACAGATAGATAGATAGATAGAACTATAGACATACAGACAGACAGACAGACAGACACAGATAGATAGATAGAACTAGAGATAGACAGACAGACAGACAGATAGATAGAACTATAGACAGACAGACAGACAGACAGACAGACACAGATAGATAGACAGATAGATAGATAGAACTAGAGATAGACAGACAGACAGACAGACAGATAGATAGAACTATAGACAGACAGACAGACAACAGATAGATAGATAGATAGAACTACAGACAGACAGACAGACAGATAGATAGAACTATAGACATACAGACAGACAGACAGACAGACACAGATAGATAATAGATAGATAGATAGATAGATAGATAGATAGATAATAGATAGATAGATAGATAGATAGAACTACAGACAGACAGACAGACAGACAGACAGGCAGACACAGATAGATAGATAGATAGATAGATAGATAGATAGATAGATAGATAGATAGATAGATAGATAGATAGATAGATAGATAGAACTACAGTCAGACAGATAGATCTATAGACAGACAGAATTATAGACAGATCTGGACAAAAGTGCAGAACAATCAACTACAAGATTGTAGTTTATAACTTCAGATAAACAGTATCTACTTATATAAAAAATAAATCTAAATGTACAAAAGAGACAATATTAAATTAAACAATTAAATAATGACATAAAATGAACAGATCAGATGGACCTGTAACAAGATAACAATAATACATTTATTAACATTAAAGTGGTAGTTCTCCCAAAAATGAAAATTCTGTCATTTACTCACTCTCAAGTTGTTTTAAACATGAATGTTTAACAGGCTTTTAGTGTGAGCATGCTTTGAGTGTACACGCTCAGAAAAAATGCAAGTCAGAACAGCACGCGAATGAACCGTTTAACTGACAAGGCTTTATACAAATAATGAACTTCTGTAAATGCAATGTCCCACGAGTGTAACTCTAGCGCTGTGCTAACATGTGATGTGAATGTAGGCCTACGTCGAGTTGTACAGTATTAGGACGGAGGCGCCAGAACTGCAACTGATAGAATGTGCGCTGAAGCACGATACGATATGTCTTCAAAAGCAGATTGTGGAGACTTTATATTACGACCCGCAAACAACTGCGTAAGTAAACCGAAATTACGGTGTACGTTTCTGTAATTATAGTGTACTTCCGTGTAGGTATAAGGGAACAATATGTTAAGTTTTGGGTAATAAAGGGGTAACAAGCATATATACAACCTGCAAAGAACTTCGTAGTAAACCGAAATTACGGTGTACGTTTCTGTAATTATAGTGTACCTCCGTGTAGGTATAAGGGAACAATATGTTAAGTTTTGGGTAATAAAGGGGTACAACCAGATATACAAGCAAATTATTTATAATGTAATTATTTTAAAACTAACAGGTACCTATTCTGTTAATATATTCCAGGCAAAAATTGTACGTCTGTTGTAGCCTATATAAAAGTTTTTATCACATTTCTAGCAAAATATGTTCTTGTGCAATGTAGTTACAGGGTAATTTTGACATCTGTGGGTTGTAAATGAAATACACACACACACACACACACTCACACACACACACACACACACACACACACACACACACACACACACACACACACACACACACACACACACACACACACACACACACACATATATATATGGCTGTATGTAAGCACAGTATGATAAAAATTTAATTTATTGGCTTTTCTTACTAAACTACTAACGTTAAGCCAAAAAAAAAAAAAAAGTTTCTGCTATGATTTTAATTTAGAACGTACCATGTAGTACTTACTTACCTTATCACATTGTATTGCAATGACACTTAAATGTCAGGGCAAATATACTGTGTAATTAAAACGTTTTTTTTGTTGTTATGTTTTCTTAATAAGAGTACCTTTGTCTGTAATTACTGTGCAAATAGTGCTGTTTCGTATTGTTACATAGTAAGTAGTGTTTGTTACCCCCCTTGTTCTGTGTAGTTACAGGGTAAGTGCAACTCCTGCGGGCTGTAAATTAAAGTGGCGCTTGTTACCCACCTTGTTCTGTGTAGTTACAGGGTAAGTGCAGTAAATATACAATAAAGGATCCCATTTAATTTCTGACTTTTATTTTACAAAAAAAATTCAAAACACCTTTTTATCTTAATAAAAACATTGTCTTTTCTACAGTATACTCAAACAACAAAGTAACACATTATATAACACATTATATAATATGAATATATATATACATGTTCTTAGCAAGCTACACCTTCAATTTTAAGTTGTCGAACAATCCTCGACTCTAAAACATTTTGTGCCACCCTATATTACTGTAGTAACTGTAAATTTGAAGAAAACACATTTCGGTGAAGTTTGAGGCAGATCATGGGGGGGTTGTGATATTTTATAGTGATAATGACTGTAGTGCAGCAGAAAATGTTTTTTAAAAAGGCATAGTTGTTCTGACAGCAACAAAAAACTAAAAAGCAGCCATGTGAGTGACTCCTTCAAAGAGAAAACACAGTGAATCTGACTGCAGTAGATGTGAAAGATATGAATAAAAGTGCCACACAGTACAAAACGCAGTGTAAAATTAACACTTAAAAGTGTTAATTTTAACACTACTCCGGATCATATATGGTCCAAAAATTACACTATTATATAATCAAGAATCTTCAGACAAGATGTATAAATCCAAATGTATTAACAAATGGGCAAAATGGCTCTTTTAAAACATATGCCAGATGTGTAAAGGTCAAATTATAACATTCACGAGGTGTTGCACAGAAGGAAAAAAGTCAATAAAACGCAAAAAATAATCAAATTTGCCTAAACATGAACAAATATGACAGGTAGATTTGCATAAAACTACTTGTCGACAGTTGTGTAGCATCCATGAATGCAATTCCTCTTTGTCCCATCAGCGAGCAGGTAGTAGTAGTCTTTGAGTTTACTGCCATATCAGCATCACCGGCGGTGAGCAGGTACGCTGTGTGGTCTCTTCAATGCAATCAAGGTGTTCTTCTATGCTGGTCCCTGCCAAAGACAAAAATAACACTCAAAGTCAGCTCTCCAATTGCCCGTCTTTATATTAGTTTTCCACAATACAATCAACCCAAATGGCAATATTTTTAGGCAGACAATAGGTCCAAATTTACCTTTGATGACGACAAGGTGTTGTTCAGCTTGATATGAGGACATCTTTCCAGGTCTCTTGCAGCCTTGTGGTGATGGTGGAATCAAATCAAGGAGGAGACGAATCGATGCAAGATCGCTGCCCCATTCTAAATAACAGATGTGACAACTTCAGCAAAAAATGCATGAACGCATATAGATAATCTTATTCTGAACTATAGTCTTCTAACCAAAATCAAAATCAAAACAAACAAAACAAAAACATCATCAAACAGTTACATAGCATAATGACAACCATATCTCTCTCAGGAACCATTCTGTTCAGATGATCGTGTAGTCACAGAGTAGTGCCGTTCACACCTGGCATTAACATTCATCTTGGGTGACGCACAAGTGAGCAACTCGAAGTACAGGTGTAAACGCACTCAAGACGCATTGAGATTCGATTGTTCTGATGAGGTCTAGGCCACGTTCTTTTATTAAAGGGTTAGTTTCACTCAAAAAAATGTATTCTGTAATTTACTCACCCTCATGTCGTTCCAAAACCTGCAAGACTTTCTTTCGTCTTTGAAACACAAATGAAGATCTTTTTGATGAAATCTGAGAGCTTTCTATGCAACTACCACTTTAATGCTTCAAAAAGTTCATCTTAAAATGAATCCATATGAACCCAGTAGTTTAGTCCACATTTTATTTTTCTTCTGTTTATGTTTGTTGATTAATGTTTATATGCGAATAAAAGTCTAAATTCAATCTCATCACAAAGCGATCGGGTCTCTTCCGAAATTTGGACTAAACCGCTCAATTCATATGGGTTAGTTTTATGATCTCTTTTTGAAGCGTCAAAATGGTAATTGTGTGGACTGTCAATAGAGGGACAGGAATCGCTAAGATTTAAAATATATTCATTTGAGTTTCGAAGATAAACGAAAGTCTTTTCATGACATGAGGGTGAGAAATGACAACAACTTTACACTTTTGGGTCAACTAACCCTTTAAAGGAGAACTCCGGTCAATTTTAACATTGAGCTCATTTTATTGTACATTTGGAGTGCTGTCAATACAGAGAACAACGACAAAAATCGGTGTTGCCTACACCATGTTATCCTCTTTTTAAAATTTGCACCCTGTTGACTTCAATGGGGCACGTTTTAAACCTGCTTTTAGCCTCTTAACATCCTTGATGTGTCATTACAAGTGCCCAGCCATGTGAGCGATTCCTTCAGAGTGATCACGGGTGAATCTGACTGCAGTAGATGTGAATTCTATTTCTCACACATTTCTCATTCCCCTCTGAAGTTCAGGCGACTGGAAATGTCAATACTGCAGTGAGCGAGCCTGTTGTAATGCACGCACGCCTGCAAACAAACGCCAGCATGTTGACGCTCTCTGATAATACTCGCGCTAACTAAATGCCTATGTGTCTTCCCCTGTGGCCCAGTGGCAGATTCTCAGGCTTTCGCGCGAGAGACCCGTGTTCAATCCCGGGTCTACCGGCAGAT
Organism: Leuciscus idus; assembly: GCA_021554675.1. Lineage (NCBI taxonomy): Eukaryota > Metazoa > Chordata > Actinopteri > Cypriniformes > Leuciscidae > Leuciscus > Leuciscus idus. The sequence goes on along the minus strand of CM038640.1, from coordinate 31,259,196 downwards.
AAAATTATGCCGTCAATGCTCGCTCTGTCAGTTCCCTGAAAAGGCGACTGCAGATGTGTATTTTTGCAGCCAACGAGCGCGCTGTATAACCCGCTCGCCTGCACCCAAGCACCGATTCTATGGTTTTCGTGCGTCACTGGCGAAAGGAGAAAAGAGAGTGTTCCTAGTCCAGCTGCGGCTGGACCTACCTCCATTCTCACACATTTCTCTGGAAATGTCAATATTGCAGTGGACGAGCCTATTGTAATACACGCACGCCTGCAAACAAACGCCAGCATGTTGACGCTCTCTGTTTCTATGGCAACTTCTCGCTCGTTCAGTTCCAGTAAATGCGACTGTTCCAGTGTATTCTGCAGTAAACAAGTCGGCGACACAGCCCGCTTGCCTGCACACAAACGCCGCTTTAAGGCTACCCAGATAAATCCCATAAGAGTGTATTTTCTGGTGTTCCGGCCACGGCCGATGGTGTTATGAGTGTAGACAAAATGCCCACTGCCCAGTGCTCATTCCTACACAGAAACACAGCCCGTCACACAGGGCTCGCGCACATGAAATCGACCCAGATCGATTGCGCATTAAATGTGGTAAATGTGCCCACTGCCCAGTGCCCACAAACACTACGTTCTGCATGTCTCAAGGTTTCTGTAAAACGAAACCAACATGCATTCGCTCTGCTCAGGCGGACAATGCTCTCAGTGTTGTAAATGTGCCCGCTATCCCGCGTCCACATTCACACATAGACATGACAGGTCTTACGGGACTCGCCCAGCCCTCCCCCTCTCGGTTGACCACCGCAGAGGAGTCGAGCGCGGGCAATCTGCCCGCTGTTATCAGCGCGCCCCCTGCCTCAAATGTCATAAGCGCGACGCTTATGTTGCAGCACACTGAAGCCCCTCTGTCGCTGAGCGACCAGAGCGCGCTTCGCATTCAACCCCTAGCCATTCGTGCAAACGCATGGGCAAGGCTACCCAGGGTTTTCGAAGTGGGTGCTAGACATTATAGAAAGAGGCTATTCGCTACAGTTCGGTCGACGCCCGCAACGCAAAGCGGCGCGAATCGATACTACGGTGAAAAAGGAAGTAGCACACCTACTTCGAGCCGAAATAGCGAAGTTACTGAGCAAAGGGGCTATAGAACCCTTATCACAAGCTCAGAGCGAAGGGGGCATGTACAGCAGATATTTTCTGGTACCCAAAAAAGACGGGGGTCTCAGACCCATTCTAGATCTAAGACGACTAAACAAAGCACTTCTGAAACGACGGTTCAGAATGCTCACGACCAAGAAAATCCTCTCGCAAATTTGCCAAGGGGACTGGTTCATGTCGATAGATCTGAAAGACGCTTATTTTCAAATACAAATAGCGTCACGTCACAGGCGATTTTTGAGATTCGCCTTCGAGGGTCAGGCATATCAGTACACAGTCCTGCCATTTGGCCTGTCCCTGGCACCTCGCGCATTCACGATGTGCATGGATGCAGCGCTTGCACCCCTCAGGCTCCGAGGCATACGAGTGCTGAATTATTTGGACGATTGGCTGGTTCTAGCTCGATCACAGTCGGAGCTCATAGAACACAGGACCATATTAATCGATCACCTCAAGAATTTAGGTCTCACAGTCAATTGGGCGAAGAGTTCGCTGTCTCCCAGTCAGAAAATATCTTTTCTGGGCACAGATCTGGACTCGCTGTCTATGACAGCACAGCTGTCGCCGCAGCGCAGACTAAGTATTCAGCGCATGACAGAGATTTTTCGCCACGGCACTTTAGTCCCGCTCAAAAAGTTTCAAAGGATGCTGGGTCTCATGGCTTCAGCATCCTCAGTGCTTCAGCTGGGTCTGCTTCGCATGCGCCCGCTGCAGTATTGGTTGAAAGCGCGCGCGCCGCGCAGAGCTTGGACCTCCGGTCTCGCGCGCCTCAAGGTCGATCAGAAATGCGTCGCAGCTCTGAAACCTTGGACAGTGACCAACTGGTACCGGTCAGGAGTAAGCCTGGGGACTTCCTCGAGTGTGAAGGTGGTGTCTACGGACGCCTCAACCTCGGGATGGGGAGCGCTGCTCGAGGGCAGACCGTTATTCGGCCAGTGGTCGGAACGGGAGAAGCTTCTGCATATAAACTGCCTGGAAATGATGGCAGTCGACAACGCGCTGAGGCGTTTTTTGTCCCCAGATAAAAAGACACCACGTCTTGGTCCGTTCGGACAACATGTCAGTGGTGGCTTATATAAATCACCAAGGAGGTATCAGATCCAGAACCCTTCACAGGCTGATGGAACGCCTCCTGGTCTGGGCTCAGCACAATCTGCGCTCGCTCAGGGCTGCGCATGTGCCCGGCCATCTAAATGTGGGACCAGACAGACTGTCCAGAAACAATCTTCCGACAGGAGAATGGTCTTTACACCCACAGACAGTCAAACTGCTATGGAGGACATTTGGCAGAGCGAAAATAGACCTATTTGCGTCTCAAGAGAACGCTCATTGTCAGGAATTTTTCTCCAAGAGCAGGGACGCGCTGGCTCACGTCTGGCGCCGCTGCCAGCTCTATGCGTTTCCCCCTGTCACGCTCCTACCCCAGGTGTTAGAGCGAATCAGGGAGAGCGGATGCCCAGTGCTACTCGTCGCCCCATATTGGACAAACCAAGTCTGGTTTCCAGTCCTGATGCAGCTGACGAGTACCGCCCCGTGGCCGATACCGGTGAGGAGGGACCTCCTCTCGCAGGCAAACGGCTCGATCTGGCATCCTTGCCCGGAGCGTTGGTCCCTACATGTGTGGGCCATCAACGGGTACCCGTTAACCTCCCAGCGGGAGTGTTAAACACGATCACACAGGCTAGAGCTCCATCTACGAGGCGGCTCTATTCCTCAAAATGGTCTGTGTTCACTAGCTGGTGTACAGCGAGTGGTACTCCGCCCTCACGCTGTGGGGTGCCGGAGGTTCTCTCCTTTTTACAAGAGCTTCTGGATAAGGGCAGAACCCCATCCACGCTCAAAGTTTATGTGGCGGCCATAGCAGCGTTCGCTGAACCACCGCTCGGCCAGTCATTAGGAAGGAACAATCTGGTCATTCGCTTCCTTAGAGGAGCTAAGAGGCTGAACCCTCCCAGACCTCCCTCAGTTCCCGTTTGGGACCTTTCCACGGTTCTGGAAGCCATGAAAGGTGCCCCATTCGAGCCAATACAGTCAATAGACCTGAAACTCTTGTCTTTCAAAACAGTGTTTCTTCTGGCTCTTGCTTCAGTGAAGCGCATAGGGGATCTGCAAGCGCTCTCAGTGAGCGCGACGTGTATGGAGTTTGGGCCTAATGACTCGAGAGTCATACTCAAACCAAAGCACGGATATGTTCCTAAATCCCTCAATACACCGTTTAGGGCACAGGTTATCTCCCTGTCGGCCCTGCCGGTATCTGAAGAGGAAGGGGACGCAGGCTTCCTTTGCCCGGTCAGGGCGTTAAGGGCCTATGTGTCTCGCTCATCTGTTTTCAGACAGACGGAGCAGCTCTTTGTTTTGTTCAGCGTACGTTCTAAGGGACTAGCTGCGTCAAAACAGAGTCTATCCAGATGGATAGTTGATGCTATAGTGCTAGCTTACACATCCAAGGGCCTGCAATGCCCGATAGGTGTCAAAGCGCACTCCACAAGAGGCATGGCCTCGTCGTGGGCTTGGTCCAGTGGGATTGCCTTGCAAGATATCTGTATGGCGGCAGGCTGGGCCTCCCCGTCTACATTTATAAGGTTTTATAACCTCGAGGTTCCCGCTTTACAAGCTAGGTTGCTCTCGGTTTAATTTTTTCAGTATTGCCCGCCCGATGCTATCGGCTCAGGATGCTGAAACTGCTAGAGCGTCGATCACTGATCGTCTGTATACTTCTGTGGGCAGTGCGTAAGTCCCCCATATTTATCAGTCCAGGCCGAGTTCGCCCTGGCTGTGTGGAACACTTGATATAACATGCTCTAATCAGAGCTCCATATTACAGGAATGATGCTATTCTAGCCCCTCTTCCCGGATTCTCTGTGAGTCCCTTGTGATTAGGCACTGTATGAGCCCCGGGCACCTGCCCTTGGGACTTTAGTGTTATGTCTCAAGCACGCACGGCGTTTTACATTGTGTTCCCCTAGCGTAAGATACTTACGCAAGTACGAGAGACCTCTCGTAAGAGAACGTACTCGGTTACTAACGTAACCTCGGTTCTCTCTAGAAGAGGGAACGAGTACTTGCGTATCTTGCCGTGCATGCGTCACGTTCTGATTCGCTTCAGCGATGAAAAAACTGACCAAACCAGCCTCTCTGGGCCGTATTTATAGCCCTAGCCCCACCCGCTTTCGGCGGGACATGACGTAATGGGCGCGAAGCACCCTCATTGGTTCTGACGTCATGAGGGGCCTCTATCGATAGGCTGGTGCAGTTGCCGCAGAGCAGCCAATGGGCGTGCGAGCTGTCTCGCCCATGTCTGCATGCTGCTGCAATGCGTTTTACATTATTGCAAAATTAAGGATAATTTTTGGCTTCAATATCTCGAGGAAAAGAGGTTTTCCCCTAGCGTAAGATACTTACGCAAGTACTCGTTCCCTCTTCTAGAGAGAACGTCTCGGTTACGTATGTAACCCTCGTTCCCTGAGTAGGGAACGGAGACGTTACGTCGGATGACGACGAATGGGGTTTCGCTTAGAAAGCCTGTCATCTTCGAGTATATAAAACGAGCCAATGGCAATGAAATGCCATGGGTCTGCGGAATTTGCATAGCGTAAGTCCGCCCCACCCTGGGGGTATATAAGGAAGTACGCTGGCAACATGCAGATATGTCTTCGCTGAGGAGCCGAGACTGAACTCAGGCGTTTCCCAGCGGTACAGCGGAAGTGGCAGGGAGACGTAACGTCTCCGTTCCCTACTCAGGGAACGAGGGTTACATACGTAACCGAGACGTTCCCTTTCGTTGTCACTCCGAGTTACGTCGGATGACGACGAATGGGGTTCCCAGTGTAATCACGCCACCTCCCGACTGTCTTCCAGTGCCCTGCGTAAGTGTGAGCTCCCTGTTGTGAGACTAGCACGAACGAAGGAGTCCTACTTAACACAGGGATACCAAGGTACACTGGGAAGCATATCTCCAGAGAGAAATATGCAATTATGCCCAGCCATTGATGGGGGGGGACTTAGAATACACATATGACCCAGAGGGCTGCATATGGAAAATCACTGGGGTGTCCAGCCGCAGGTGGAATTTTAAACCCCAGGGGTGGCAAGGTGGCTTGCCAAGGGAAAGACACACGCTCACAAGGAGACTTACAGTGGAATACACATGTGGGGGTCGCCCAGAGGGGGAACCATGCACATGGAGGCACCTAGTCAAGCGCAAAAGCTGCGTTATGGCAGATTGGCATAACTCAGGCGTTGACGTAACCAGTGCTGGAGGAAACTCAGAGCTTATCAGACTCACCTGAGAGAAATATCGCACGTATCCCGTCCGTGGAGAGGAATGGCGAGCAAGCGAAGACACCTGAGCAGAATCTAGCACCGGCTGGTTGAAGCGAGTACATGAGAAGAAACTGGCTCTACTCGGAGATTATAGAATCTCGCGAATGTGTTGGGTGTCGCCCAGCCTGCAGCTCTACAAATGTCTGTTAGCGAGGCGCCATGCGCTAGAGCCCAAGAGGAAGCCACACTACGTGTGGAGTGGGCTTTCACACCAAGGGGGCACGGACGACCTTGCTGCTGGTATGCCAAAGCAATGGTATCCACTATCCAGTGGGATAACCTTTGCTTTGAGAGAGCCTTTCCCTTCAGCTTCCCACCATGACAGACAAAGAGCTGGTCTGAGGTCCTGAAACACCGCGTTCTGTCTACGTAAGCACGGAGGCGCGTACTGGACAGAGCAGTGCCAAGGCTGGGTCTGCCTCCTCCAAGGGCAGCGCTTGCAGGTTCACTACCTGGTCTCGAAAGGGTGTGGTAGGAACCTTGGGCACGTATCCAAGCCGGGGTCTCAGGATCACGTGAGAGTTAGCCGGCCCGAATTCCAGGCACGCTTCGTCAACCGAAAATGCCTGCAGGTCCCCTACCCTCTTGATGGAGGCCAATGCAACCAGGAGCGCTGTCTTCATTGACAGGAACTTAAGCTCCACTGACTGTAAAGGCTCAAATGGAGCACTCTGCAGGGCAGTTAGAACCACTGAGAGGTCCCAAGAGGGTACGAAGGGAGGACGAGGAGGATTTAGTCTCCTCGCTCCCCTCAGGAACCTGACGATCAGGTCGTGCCTTCCCAGAGACTTACCATCAACTGCTTCGTGATGTGCGGCAATGGCGGCAACATACACTTTCAGGGTGGAGGGAGACAGCCTTCGCTCCAACCCTTCTTGCAGGAAGGAAAGCACGACACTGATCGGGCATTTCGTGGGTTCTTGATGTTTAGAAGAACACCAGTTGACGAAGAGGTTCCACTTCAACGCATAGGCATGTCTCGTGGACGATGCTCTAGCGGAAGTGATGGTAGCCACCACCGCAGGTGGTAGGGTACTCAAACCTGCCTCGTCCCGTCCAGGAGCCACACATGGAGGTTCCAAAGATCGGGACGAGGGTGCCATAAGGTGCCCCGTCCCTGAGAAAGGAGGTCCTTCCTCAGAGGAATTGGCCAGGGAGGTGCTGTCGCGAGGAGTACTAGTTCGGAGAACCAGGTCCGGTTGGGCCAATACGGGGCAACCAAAATGACCTGCTCCTCGTCCTCCCTGATCTTGCGCAAGGTCTGCGCAAGAAGGCTCACTGGGGGAAACGCATACTTGCGTAGGCCCCGCGGCCAGCTGTGCGCCAGTGCATCCGTGCCGAGCGTGCCCTCGGTCAGGGAGTAAAACAGGTCGCAATGGGACGAGTCGTGGGAGGCAAACAGGTCTACCTGTGCGTCGCCGAACTGATCCCAAATCAGCTGGGCCGTCTGGGGATGGAGTCGCCATTCTCCAGCGAGAGGCCGAACTCGAGACTGCTCGTCGGCCGCCTGGTTCAGGTGTCCCGGGATATAAATGGCTCGAAGCGACCTCAGGTGCTTCTGACTCCATATGAGGAGGTGGCGAGCGAGTTGCGACATACGGCGGGAGCGTAGACCACCCTGGTGGTTGATGTACGCTACTGTTGCGGTATTGTCTGATCGGACTAGTACGTGCTGGCCCCTGAGCAGCGCATGGAAGCGGTGCAGGGCGAGACGTACAGCCAGCAACTCGAGGCAATTGACATGCCAAAGGCGCTGGGGTCCTGTCCAGGAGCCCGCGGCAGCATGACCATTGCACATGGCGCCCCAGCCCGTGTTGGAGGCATCTGTTGACACAACAACATGCCGGGAAACTCGTTCTAAGGGCACTCCGGCCCGTAGAAAATTGAGGTTCGCCCACGGGGTGAAGGTCTGACGGCAGGCTGGAGTCACTGGGACTCGGAGCGTGCCGTGTTGCCATGCCCACCTCGGGACTCGATCGCGAAGCCAAAGCTGAAGCGGTCTCATATGAAGCAATCCGAGCAGCGTTACTGCGGCTGCGGATGCCGTATGCCCCAGGAGCCTCTGAAAAAGTTTCAGTGGAACCGCACTCTTGCCCTCGAACTGACGAAGGCAAGTCAGCAGTGACTGCGCGCGCTCGCTCGTAAGCTGCGCGCACATGGCGACCGAGTCGATATCCATACCGAGAAAAGAGATCCTCTGCACGGGGCAGAGTTTGCTCTTCTCCCAGTTGACCCGAAGGCCCAGACGAGCTAGGTGCCGGAGCACTAGGTCCCTGTGTTCGCAAACCTGGTCTCGAGAGTGAGCTAGGATCAGCCAGTCGTCGAGATAATTCAGGATGCGAACCCCGTGTTCCCGACCTTCGTAAAGACGCGAGGAGACAGGGCTAGCCCGAAAGGGAGAACCGCGTACTGGTATGCCTGCCCCTCGAAAACAAACCGTAAGAACGGTCTGTGTCGAGGAAGAATGGAGACATGGAAGTAGGCGTCCTTCAGGTCGATCGCTGCAAACCAATCCTGCGGCCGCACGCATTCGAAAATGCGTTTGGCCGTGAGCATCTTGAACGGCATCCTTCGTAAGGGAGCGGTTCAAGACGCGCAGGTCCAGGATTGGTCGTAACCCACCGGTTTTCTTCGGTACAATGAAGTAAGGGCTGTAGAAGCCGGACCTCATTTCGGCTGGAGGGACAATCTCGATCGCACCCTTCGCCAGTAGGGTGGCGACCTCCGCTCTCATGACAGGGGCATTGCCACCGACCATAGTGAACGGACTCCCCTGAAGCAGGGAGGAGACCGCGCGATCTGAATCGCGTAGCCGAGCCTGATGGTTCTCGCGACCCGGCGGGACAGTCTAGGAGGCTCTAGCCAGGCCTCCAGAAACTGCGCCAGCGAACCACAGACGTACCGTCGGTGGGGCAGCGAGGCGGAATGACCGGCACCGGCGAGGGTGGCATCGCGGCCCTGTGCGGGGGCACGGTCATTAACCGCGTCCTGCCAGAGGAGGCCAGGGGAGGGCGCGCGTCCCACGGGGGCGTGCTCTGGCAGGGGTCTGGCGACAGAGGGGGATGAGAGGAGCGTGGCCCGTGGGCGGCGCGTGCTGTCATCCATAGCCTCTTGGGGCTCAGAGAAAGAGCATCAGTTCTTTTGAATGAGATTCTCACCCAGCCCTCCACCGGGGGAAGGAGTGGTCCTGCTACCAGCTCCTGAAAGAACTGAGCCCTAACTCCAGGCTACCTGTCTCAGGAGTGCTGCTTAGCCAGGTGTTAGCCGGCTAAGGGCAAGGACAGGCGGTGCCAGCCTCCAGCGACCTCCTCATGCTCGGGCCGGGAAGGGTCGAGGGGAGGAGCCGCATGGAAGCGGCGTCGGCGGGAAGCAGACTAAGGAGACCACACGGACGGATGACCGTCAGTGCAGAAGCCTGAGTCCGCTTCTGGAGTGATCGAAGACTGTTGGGCGCAGTCCTCAACCACACCGCCGACCAAGCTGCCCATCTCAAGAGTGCTACTTAGGCTGGCGTGGCAGTCTAAGGGGCGGAGACGGGCAGCGCCGCCCTCCTGCGACCTCCTCCTGCTCAGGGCCAATGAAGGCCCGAGGGGAGGAGCCGCATGGAGGTGGCCTCGGCGGGAAGCAGACTAAGGAGACCGCACGGACGGATGACCGTCGGTGCAGAAGGCCTCAGTCTGCTTCTGGGGGGGGTCAAAAACTGTAGGGTACAGTCCTCAACCACACCGCCGAGGAGCCCAGCCTGGGACATGAGGGAGCTGAGAAAATGAATTCTCAGACCCCCTCACATCAACCTGGCTGAGCCCATGTCTGGACCACTCTAGTGGACACCACCTGACCCAGGATCACGCAGGTACCGATGTCGTCCGAGAGCGAGGTCAGTAGTGTGCGCGGCGGAACGACCAAGCCGGGCATGGGAGGCATAGCGTCCCAGCAAGGGGGCGTGGTCGAGTTTCCGCGTTCTGTCAGTGTTGGCCAGGGAAGGACTAGCGTTCCACTGCGGCCGGTTCTGACAGAACTCCCGAGTCAGCACTGCCTCGAAGGCGAAGGCGACACACAGCACTGCATGCCTGTGCCACGATAGTGACAGAGAACATACAGCCCATGATCGCCACGCGATCGAGTGCAGCGAAGGCGGAGGACGCCCGCGGGCCGCGAAAAGTCACGTGGACTCCCGCGGGCCGGAAGCGTCCTGATGCACATCCGGGAAGCCTACAGCGCTCGGGGGGGAGGGCGGCGCCACTCCAGCCGATGCTTTCAGCTGCCCGGGAAAGCATGGCCATCAGCTCTGGATCTGACTCGACTAACGCTGACACTCCAGAGGGAGGCAACGCAGTCGAATCCTCATTTCCAGAGGAATCAAGCCCGCCTTGTGATGCTGTGAGTGACATGACACCACCTGCTGGAGCCCCGAATGAAAACACTGGGTCCCTAAGAAGAACCAGGTACACACGGAAGCCCCACGGTTTGCGATGTGGAGGGGGGCGTGGCCCGAGGAATGCTCGTCGGTATTATGCCACACTGTAACCCTCAGATCACCCTGGCCACCAGCCAAAGTATCCCCTCTCGAGGAAGAGATAGATTGGGGTGTGGCAGAGGGGACTCTACCCACACGGGGATCATTGAGTCTCGATCTATAAACATCACGATGGTCACGTTCCCGCAGAGAAAACGTGACTCACCCACGAGCGCTGCCGAGCGTGAATCAGCCCAACACGCGAAACAGCGCTCGTGACCGTTAGGCAGATGAATCACGCGCCCACATCCAGTAAATACACGGGCGAGCCGTCTTGAAAAAGACGTGCCGCGTGCAGCTCTTTTAGAGAGAGGAAAAGCTCAGCAGAGTGCTGAAGCGCCCAGGGAGAAACACACACACTGTCGGCAGATCACTGCACAGATCAGCAGCAGGCAATGCGATCTCGCTGGAACACGCCGTCACACCAACACACTGAAGAGCCGCTCGTCTCGTAGAGTGAAGATGATACAGAATAGCTTGTAGGAGTGAAGAAAACTCTTGGCTCCGAAGCGAAAACATATCTGCATGTTGCCAGCGTACTTCCTTATATACCCCCAGGGTGGGGCGGACTTACGCTATGCAAATTCCGCAGACCCATGGCATTTCATTGCCATTGGCTCGTTTTATATACTCGAAGATGACAGGCTTTCTAAGCGAAACCCCATTCGTCGTCATCCGACGTAACTCGGAGTGACAACGAAAGGGAACCGAGGTTACGTTAGTAACCGAGTACGATTTACAGATTAGCTTTAACTCACTTTCACAATGTTTGAATTTAACAGTCATAAAAAAAACTTGATGGTAGTAAGTTTGTCTTGACTCTTGACGCAGATATGACGACATGATATTCAGTGCTAAGAACAAAATAGAGATTATGTAATTCACACTTAAACAAAGGGCGAATAAAAAGTTTTTAAACGCTTCCCCACCTCAGTCTACAAAAAGTAAACGTTCACTTAACGTAAACAAGCTGTAAATAATGCGCATGCGTCACAAAAACGGAATTCTTAACGCGTTCATGTATAACACACAGCCACTTTTATACACATAAAATAAATATAAAATTACCATTTGAAGAATTCTCTCATCTGCGCAGAAAAATAGCCCAAAGGGTGCTGCTTCCCCATGAACTTCAGTGCCAAGCTCGTTGTAAACCCAGGCCTCGGCGCGACTGGAGGCGGGAATGCATAACGTTACTTTCATGAAGGCTGTCAACAAACCAAAATGAAAGAAGCTAAAAATATATATAACAAATTATAAGCACATTCCAACACATTTATTTTATACGTAAAAGTACCTTCATCCAGGAAATCAAATCGGCATGAGAAACTTTCACGTTCTTCTGTAACGTTACATCTCTGCATCTCATGAACTTGACGAGCTTCCTTAGTCCTGACAAAAACGCGCAGTTAATAATTTCTAAATGTGTTCACCACCATATTTTACTAAACATGTTGACAAATGTATTTAGCTGCTACAATTTAATTTTAGAAAGATAAAAGCAATTCAACCTACCGTCTCGGTCGCATGAAGATAAAATGGCGTCGTCGTCTTGTGAGGCAGCAGTCATCGAAGGGCGAAGTCAATACAATTCGGCGCGTTCTTTTGCACTTTCAGTGTAAAAATAAAATTACACCCTGTAACTACACTGAAGAGGAGTACTTTTTAACAATGTAGATTGTTAATTTAACTCTTTGGGAATTCATAACTTTTAACACTGCATTTTTTACACTGCCGATTTTACTGTGCAGCGCACATACCTGTATTTACTTCCTGGTTTCGGTCGAAGTCCACAGTAGTCGATTGTCGAGTTCAGTCTGAGTCTCCACTGTTGCTTAGTTGCCTATGATCACGCGCGTCCACTTTGGACTTCGACCGAAAACAGGATGTATGAGCGCTGGCTGAATTAACATCACTTTTATTCATATCTTTCACATCTACTGCAGTCAGATTCACTGTGTTTTCTCTTTGAAGGAGTCACTCACATGGCTGCTTTTTTGTTTTTTGTTGCTGTCAGAACAACTATGCCTTTTTAAAAAACATTTTCTGCTGCACTACAGTCATTATCACTATAAAATATCACAACCCCCCCATGATCTGCCTCAAACTTCACCGAAATGTGTTTTCTTCAAATTTACAGTTACTACAGTAGCCTAATATAGGGTGGCACAAAATGTTTTAGAGTCGAGGATTGTTCGACAACTTAAAATTGAAGGTGTAGCTTGCTAAGAACATGTATATATATATTCATATTTTTGCAGTGCAGCAAGACCAATGCGGGACTCCATCAACTCCTCAACTTCAGAGTCCCCAGTGGAAGTTAAGAAAAAGAAGAGTAAGAAAAGAAAGAAGAAGAAAAGCAAGAG